>OZ034967.1:63374612-63532112 GCA_964030785.1 Siderastrea siderea
TGCAAAGTTAAAACTTGCGAACACTCTGTTGCGTTTTCGTAAATGAAAAACTGTTCTATAAACACAAAAGAAACAAACTGAAGTTGCGTGTTTTTTAGCAGGGAAACGCAATAACAAACGCCTGTGTAGCCGTCAACACCTGATCTTCGGAACCGATTGTATCGATTTTGAATGATAATGACTGTCAAGCTTCAGTGCTTGAAGCAAATGACTTAAATGCGCCCCGGTAGGTAAGCGTGATTTAATAATACAACAACATTCATGGAAGGAGAGTGATGTTCACGTAAAACGTAAGGAGTAAACTTTTTCTACGCCGTGAAATATTTCACAGAGACTATGACCTTTTTCACGGCGTGAAATTTATATTTCACGGCGACTAATGACTATGACCTTTTTCACAGCGTGAAATTTATATTTCACGGCGACTAATGACTATGACCTTTTTCACGGCGTGAAATATTTCATGGTGGCCTTGACTTTTTTCATGGCGTGTTCACGGTGTGTTGGAGAAATTTCCCTCACATTCCAATAATTTTTCTTCATTTCACGGCCAAGACCGTGAAAATAGCCATAGCGTGAAATTTGGATAAGCCCCCTTTTCGCGTGAAGGGTCACAATTATTCCTCCATGTGCAAGAAATTTTAATGTTGCAAAAAGTAGAAGCAACATCTGCTTTCTGCAACATTAAAATTGTTGTGTGCAGAGGTGGTAATGTATTCAGAAATGAATCTCAACTTGCATTGCAACGTTGTTGCACAAGTTGCACTAAAACATTGCCCATATTACTTGCCTAATGACCTTTAATTACATGACTTGTGTTCACACTTTTTATGATTCTGTTAATATCTGTAAGCTTGATACTAAAAGGGTTAACATAGCCTTTAAATCTTCAGTTACAGGTATTCCCTCCCAGAATTGACAGAAGTAAAGAGTGAAGAAAATGAATGAATGAAAAGTAAAGAATTGACAATTGCTGCCACAGCTGTACAGCATCACAAGAAAGGCATGGAATGCCGATGTCTTGAGGGCGTCGCAAACAATGCAGGAATTTTTATTCAGGGTCTATAGTTTCATAGTTTTTAAATTAAGGTGTTTACTTGGAATTTAATAATACATGTATGTTGTACAGAATTTGTTTAGTTCTCAATATAAGGACTTAGTTTTAGATGATTTATTATACTGTACCAACCAACTACTGCTAGTTTAACAGTGTTTGATTGGGATGTATCCAGTAGATACAGTAATTAGTTTTGTCACTGAAATTCTTTTTTGCAAGGCAATCTACCTGATCTGAGATCTGAGAATAGCAACAGGTAGTCAAGGGGGAGGGGGAGGGGGGAGGGGGAGGGGGATATACTGTTAACACAAGATACACACAAGGACACACGCATCAGCCTGAATCAATTGTCACTAATTAAAGTTTATCAAGCCTATGTTAGTCACACTGATGTACTAAACAAATTAATCCTTAACTAAATAAACACATGGTTTAAAATGACAAACCCTAGCCATTTTAGTAGCTTTGTTGCTATCCTTTCAGAGTTCTTTTCCAGCCTTACAAAAGGAAATGGCTGTTAGCTATTCTGTGTTTTAGCATGTTTTTGAATAGGTACATAGAGTGGTTTTGAATTGAGTGTTGAAGGTACATGTAATTTGCATATGCTTTGGTTTTGCTTTACTTCCATCTGTAATTGGTAAAAAAAATGTCTCGTTACTTTTTTGACCAATCACTGTTTGGTCACACTCTTTGCCAGTTACATGTATTAATTTTGCTTCGAGTTCTGATTGGTTCTTTGCGGTGTTTGCATCTGTTGTCGGTGGTCAGAATAGTTACTTTGATTTCGCATTTACGGGACTCAATTGAAAATTGCTTTGGCATGTTTCAGTATAGGCCATTTTCGAATTGTTTTGTGCCTCTTTTTCAAAACGAGGCCTCATGCAAAACCTTTCATATGAAAATGAGTTTTATCTGCATGTGACTGGAAACTCATTTTCACATGAAAGGCTATGCACCAAGACTCGCTTTCAAAAAGAGTTACAAGGCAACTCGGAAATGGCCTATTATTGGTGGTGGCGCAGTGGTGTAGTGGTTAGTGTGTCAGCCTTTCAAACAGAAGATTGGAAGGTCACACTGGCCAAGGCTGGTCTCTTCATGTCTTGTTTCCTTAGACAAGATGTGGTTGCCTTCAGAGGAACACACTCCAAAGTCTCAACATTTTATTTAAAAGTTAATTATCATTTTTATTATTTATTGACATCTTGGGTATATATTGCAAACTGGGATACATAACCAAAAGACTACACAAAGGCATCATAATTTTAGTTGGACATAAGGTATTACAATAACTGTAAATTGTCTTTTTAAAGAATAAAGGCATGGTTATGCATTTTCATAGCAAGAAATGTCTGTTGTATTTACAGGAATAATGACCCAAGCTTTGGGGATATTGGGATTTAATGTATTTTAACGCAAGCTTTCCCTAACCTTTTTAATGGTTAAGTGTTTTAACGGAAGACATACACAGGATCCCCCACAGATGCTACGCTTACTCTCAAACTCAGAGTTCTCCTTATCAGGTAGTAAGAGGTACATTTTTCTGGTGGTAGCACCGCTATTTATCCTGTTACCTAATCGTTGTAAGAAAAGAAGTCAACACTGACGTCTTTGACTAGCATGGGACAAATTTCCCCTTTCTGCCTATAAATGAAGGCCTATGTTTTTCGCTACAGCTGAGCTGAAAATTAGGAAGCCAATGCTGCCTCTTTCCAATGTGTCAGGGTGTAAAATGTCTCACCACTGGCAGTGGTAGCCACAGACATGTAACTTGAGATAATTTCCCCCTTTAGATATTTCTGGGGAAAATTAGTTCCTGGTCACTGTAAGAAGGCAATGTACTCAGAAACTGTAATTTCCTGTATTTCAGCTTCCTTTCACTTCTGCAGTGTTTTCTGAACTTGAAGAAGACCACTGTTCATTGTTTCCTTGTCCCTTATTTCGTGGAATTCTCCAAGACTCGAACTGTGACACAAATTTTCCATCCTTTGAAGGAAGAATGCTCTTCATTTTTATTCCAAACTCTTTTGCCTACAAGAGAATAAAAAACAACACCTCAATATATGTTTTCTAAAAGAATTCAGTTTTTTACCATAACTTGATAATGCACAGAGCAATCACAGGAAGAACATAGAAGTAAGAGATACATGTTCAAATGCATTTTACAACAACCAAGCGGTGAGATTGGACATGAGGATAGAAGTGCCCATGGCAAATGCTGTCAGTCCACCTGTAATGTCATCCTGCACACCACCCACCTGACCCCTGAATCTATGTATTAGGCTCAGAGACTGCCACATTGAGGACTACGGTACATTCCCTTGTCACTGCCCAATGACACAATCATCTGCATGATTTTAGCAACCCTAAGATTGGACTATGAGTACAAGATTGACTATGGATACAACTTTTGAATTTTAAACCAGTGGCATTTTCACAGCCATCTCTCCTTTGTGTTTTGTACTGGTAGAGAACAAAGCTCCAGGAATAAAAAATTGGTGTGTGATACAGTTGTATATACACCTTACTGGTGTTTTGGTAGGTAATACACAGATATTTTTGAGTTGCCAAGTATTTTAATTCCGAACCCTACAGGGGCGAGGAAAAATGTAAGCAATGAGTAAAATGTCTGTGCGTATTATTAACAAAAAACTGGTCAAACCAGGATTGTACAGTGTAATACACCGGCAAATTTTGCACATTCTTTTTATACGGTCAAATGGCACGACAGTGGAATAATGTAATGTAAAGCATGCATACTGGAATTGAAATGTTGTAACTGTACTCAAAGCTAAAGGTCCGTTTAACCCCTTAAGCCCTGATATAAAACCGCCTATTGTCCTTACTGTTCTCCATACATTTCTTATGGGACAAGAAAGGAGAATTTGTCAAAATATTAAGACATCTCATCCTCGGTGATCATTTTCTTTATTCTCATCACTTTAATGTTTGAACAAGTATTGATAATGTAAAGAGAAACTTCATTTTCGTCACTGTTAGGGCTTAAAGGGTTAATTAGTTATTTTAAGACCCTTGGTTTTTTTCTAGCCAGGATATAAACATGTCGCCTCACATTCTGCATTCTGGCATCCTACCAAGCAGTGGTCTGCCAACTAGGGAGGGGTAACTAGGGATGGGAACTTAGAGGAAGAAGAGCAGAACCCAGAAAAATTACTAAAGTTGTGAGAGAGTGGAAAGTGAAAAAAAGTGGATTTGTTTACTGTTTACAAAGATTGCCTACGTTATTCAGATGTGCCAGTCATCAAAACAACAGCCAATGGAATAAAATGTGCGAACAAATATCAATCCTCCATGAGTGACGGAACACAAAACATATCAAGGGAATTTGTGTAAATATATTGCTTGGTGTTTTGGAAATAGAAAAGAGGCAGAAGCTTTAAAGGAAGGGAGTATAAGACATGGGAAGCACAGTCTCCCATTCCCGACTCCTCGAGCTTCCCTTTCTCCAACTTCTCCGCCCTCAACTACCTCCTTCTCCAACCCACCCCCTCATCAACTCTCACACCCGATATTTGGTTAAAAAAAATAAAAATGTGAGCTTCCCTTACATCTTTGACTCCCAAAGCAGTCTTTACTCCTAAAACTAGCATGCCTACACCGCTAACGGCTAGTACAGTGCCCCAGCCAAGCGCCTTGATGGCCAACTTCACCCCTTCTTGCGTCCGAGCATCGAAAGGCTCCGGGCTCCTTCGGCGAGCTTGTCCAATGGCATACCCGAAACCACCAACTATGGATGCAAAAGTTACTCCACTAATAAATAAAGCTCCTGGCAGGACAGAAGCTGGTATAACTTGGTCTGACGACAATTCACTGTCCTGAAGAGATTCCTTGCTCTCTTTGACCGCCATTTTGAGTTTCCCTGTTGCTATCGCGGGCTCAAGCAAGCATGCGCGCTAATGTATTCGGTGTGGCGCCCTTCTGCTCTCGAGTCCATGGTTCCGCTTAGCAATGAATTGAAGTAGTTTCAGGTGGAATTTACCCGTTGAATTTGTTCATGTAGTTCAGCACACAGGGACCAGTGGCTCTGATGAGTGTTTTCGCAGCGAGGATAACCTGCTTGTGTGGTTGGTGGTGTTAAGCGACGAAATAAACTCCATGACTCAAAAGCAATACACACCCATCATGTCAAATCGTAATTGGGAGGTTTTTCCCGGGAGAAACAAGTTTCACTGCGATGGAAGGATTATTATGGCGCGGAATAATGGCGTTTTTTATTTCACTGTGGTGCTTATAGTGGTGACAAGCGGACTTTTCTTTGCATTTGAGTAAGTATACAGTTACTGATGCCCTTCAAACTATTATCATGAGATCATGATTTATATGCGGAAAGAAGTCACGGACTGAGGGAAGCAGAAAATTTTTATCAGAAGCCAGTTGCTCTGTCAGACGGTCATATTTTCCCCCTTTTGCTGTTCTACAACTACTGAACGATTAAAATTTCCCCTGTAGCTAGAAAACATCTCCCTCAGTCATAATGTTTGACAGTTGATTTATAATTGGTTTGTGTTTTGTCTTGTCAATTATAAATAACACTCCGACGCTTATTTCTAATTATTTGCATTGCTATTGTTCAGCATCGCTGGCGTTTACTTTATTTACTTTTTATATGCAGCTTTTTACCGTCAGTGGTTTTTTTTTTGTGCATTAATTGTCATGCAGTTTTAGAAGACAAGCAGAAATGCTGCTGTAATCCACTTCAATTTAATCGCTGTGAAATGTTGCTATTCTGATAAGCTACTTGTAATTGGTTTTTGATAGCAAGACGAGTATTTTCACTCAAACGTGCTGGCCAACATCAGTCAGTCATACTTTTCTTGTCATAACAAGATGGCACAGAAAGCTTGTTTTTAGCTTTCAGCATTTATAATTTTACCCACTGGTGACTGCAGACATAATTTTATTATGATGGCAGTGCAATACATGTTTTGTAGTGTAACCAGATGTAACTATTAAGGTGGCTCCATACAGTTTCTTATCAGTTTCAACAGACAAATATACATAACTTTTTTGATGATTTTCAGGACATTGATTTACATTTCACTAGGGAAAAGCTACAAAAGTGACTAGCCTAGCCTTAATACTTTTCAAAAAAGTCACAATTTCTGGGCCTGGCCCATTTCCATGGCAACCACTGATATAGTTGTTTGGCTCATTTTTTAAGCTTACCCAGTTTCTTTATGTCATTTCTTGGTTTTTACACGGTGAATTTTCGCTATTTTTGTTGTAAAGATGTTGTCGTTTGAGAAGTCTTAGCTGGCAAAGCTGTGAGAAATTTTGTACATAAGTTTTGCCAGAATAGTAAATTTCCGTTTTCAACGATTAACCCATTGACTCCTGAGGAAATTTACGCGCGACCACCCCCAATTTCCTGAACATTTTTCAGCATTCAGTCGAAATAAACGACTTGAAAAAATTAACACAATGCGCAGTAGATAAAGACAAATTCTCAGCTTTTGTTGTTACGGTTTATTTCCCCATGGATAGTTAGTGAGTTATTTTTTAATTACAAGGATTTGTCAGGATCGAAAATATATTGTCAAATTTAACTCCAAAACAAGATTTAAGGAATTTTTTCGACCGCGCGCCATTTGCAGTCAAAATCGCAAAGACAGTAAACTTTGCAGTTATCATTCCCATGAGAAAAGCCGTGTCCATTCCCGATATATTGCACAATTATTATTCATCAGAACTTTTAGTCCAACCACTTTTTCAACACCAAAGGGAAAATAGAGAAGTTTAACTTAGAAGAAAATCTGCAAAACGCTCAGAAATGCAGGCCCTTGGTACAAAAAGCAAACACGTGCTCAGAGACACGTATTCCTATGCTGTTCCTTTACCGTTCAAAATACTCCCACCGGGAATCACAGCATAATTCCATAAAATTTTTAAACAGATTCCATTCATTTGACATCACAAAGAAAGCCATTTTTCATTTATTTCTATAGCAGCGAAATTTTAACATGAAACGAAGAAAAATTTGAGACGATCACTGCCACAAAAGGATCAGGTTTCAGGGTCAAAATGGAAGCTTATGCAAATAACTGTTGGCATGTTTACATCTATTTTCATTGTGAGAATTGAACAAATATGCTTGTAGAAATAAAAAGAATCTTCAGGAAAGAAAATTTTATGCAAACTGAAGAAAAAAGTCACGAATCGAAGAGGGAAAGCATGCTTTAAAACACAGATGGCGCAACAGAAATAAGCGCGTCTGCTTTCGATTTGTACACAAAAAATACAGTGCAAGAAGCACAGTCATTTCTGATCTGATGGTTAAATTTAATAGTTTGCTGAACCAGTGAGTTAAACAGCACATCATAGGAAATAAAATTTACACTGAAAGAGGTTCATTACCTGGTCTAATTGTTCAAAGGAAAGATTCATAAGTCTTGATTTCTGCTCGCAAAATTTGACTCCACGCGGTCTTCAAGTCTTGTCGAATCGGCTAAACTTTTCATCGCTTTGTACTAGGAAACTATCCACTTCAAAGCGTCCTAAACATTCACTGATCTAAAGCAAAATTTTTGCCTTTCATTTTGAGACTCAGAGAGGTTTTTTTTTCCCGTATAGAGCGAAAAAGAACCGTAAATTGCACTACCTCTCCGCGCGTAAACAACATGCTGCGCCACATTTCTTCATCGCAAATCGAGAGACGAAAAAAAGCCTTTCTAGTACCCCGAAAGAGCTCCAAAAATATGCGCAAAAGACATATTCTGATTGGTTTATTTGTCCCCTTTAACAATAGAACAATAGGGGAACCAAAATCCTTAAGCAGGGGAGGGTAGAGGCTTTTTCAAACACATGGTTTTACCGGGGCGGTTTCGGGCGCTTCAGGGAATTCAGGGGTTGTCACACACGGGCGGTTTCGGGCGCTTCAGGTGTCAATGGGTTAATGCAGAAGTACAAGTACAAAAATTACTCTTACTTTAATATGACTGAAAAACACAAAAATCCTACAAATGTTCCAATTTTAAAAAAAATTCACCGAGTGGAACACGCGCAATTAGCGTTTGAAAATGCCTCAAAACCCACCTTTTTTCTTCACGTTACCAAAATAAGAATTCTCCAAGTTACGGGGTTGCGCATGCTCATGATTCCTTTTGCGTGGACGAGCGTGGACAGCACGCAGGTAAGCAGTAGAAAAGCTTTTCTAGAGCTTTTCTTTCAAAAGAACAACATTTTTCTGCAGTAGTGTAGCAGCTCTCGTAAGCTTGTAATTCTAGTGGTCCTCTAGTGTAGCAGCTGCTATTGTGTTTGGGGCTAGGGGTATTGTTCATATTGTTTGTTCTATTGTTTTCTCGAAGGGTAGCGAGCCATTCATGTGAGACCTTGCGAGAGCTGCTACATCACCCTTTTTCTGGACAACTGCTTTCCTTTCCTGTAAAGGATCCATGTGACCAAAAAATTCGCAAAAATAAAGAAAGAAACGAACTAACAAACAACAAAGAAGAAAATTTATACCGATTCGCGATATAAAACTTGAATGAAGCCGCCACTTTATTGCCAGCAGCAAAAAATTTCGTTTAAAGTTTCCAGAACGCGGAATCATTAAACCACTTTCAGTTTCATTTTTACCATTAACTGATTACAACAGTTCTTCAAGAAAAAATCTAAAGCGGTCATGTTTGCTCTTAGAACATCTTTTGGTATGCTACCCGAGAAAAGCAGGGAAGCTGGTTTATTTTATGTTGTAAGCTCAACATTTTGTCTGCTGAGACCCTCGTTGTTTCTTAGCGGCTACTTGCGTGTTTGTTAACTACATGGAATAGCAAATAGTATATAAATACGCTTTCAATTTATATTTAAAGGCAGACGTTGGATAAAAGGGGACAAAAATGTCGACAAGAAATTATATGTTTTGAAAAAGACCACATTATTTTTCTGCAAGGTTCAACAAGTCAACAGAACGCCTGCGAAACGCCGACTGTTTTGGAACCGGCCGTCAACTCGATACTCATCCTTTATTCGTTCACTGAATGCCCATGAATGCTGTCATTCTAGGCATAATTTTCGTAAAAATAAAAATTGTATTTGAGCTGAGGTACAATTGAACTTTTTTCAATTTTTGGTTTTATTGTAGACCACCGAAGTTTTTGAAGTTGCACCTTGTCAACACAAGTGAAACTTAGATCAAAAGCTACTGGTGACTGATAAATAGACACTGAAATGTAAGTGTCCTTTTGAGTTTCAACTTCTATCAAAATTCAGTGACAACTGTTATCTCGTTACAAGTGTGTAATCTATTCGTCGCAAAATAAAATTCACAAGTCAGCTGTATTTTGCTGAAACCGTATGAGAACGGCCGTAGAGACAACTTACCCGACAAAAAAAACACGGCTTGTTAGAAAGGCAAAAACTAAAACACTTTTTCAAAAAATTACTTACACTTAGGCTCGATCCAAACAAACTCAAGCTTCTCATCCCAGAGATTCTCGACAGCTGACCTGGCCAGCACTGATATTTCAAGTTGAGAACGGAGAGAAGTTCTTCACGCATAATTCTTGAAGCGCGTAATAATTCGTGCAACGTATTCAGTCCTCTCTGTGTTGCTTGAACTTAAAGATCGCAATCAATTCAGTCCTATAATCGTAGAACAATCGTAGGACTGCAACTGTCAGCTACAAAAGGGATTAAACTAAAGGCTTTTCATAATTTCACTCAGCTATGTGCTCGATAGGTTTTGAAAAGGTAAGCCATAAAGATGCCTCAATCAGACTTTGGAAAAGTTTGCCTGGGAGGTTGATTGGCACATGTCATCTGACTTGGACTGTCACGTTCCTCGCGCGCGCGCTTGTGCCAATTTAGTTCCCATTCCTCGCACGCTGAAAAACTATATGGAGCCACCTTAAATCAGACTGTTTTGTAACAAAAATCAATCAAGTGATTTGGTTTGATTGGGTTCTGGTAATGAATAGAGAAGAAACCAAAAACTGTGCATGTGTTTGACTGCATCAATTTCCAAAGTGAACAGAACTTGGTCAACTTGTCTTGAACTCTCCAGAAACAGGCCAGATATTTCAACGAAATTAAAACCTGTCAAAGCACTAAGAATTATCACATACAAATGGACAAGTACAGTCTTTGTCTGGCATGCTTAATTAAACACCACTTTACATATAAATAATTAAAAATAACTTGGTATGAAATGTCACAAAACAGGGTTACTTACATCTGTTTTCATTCAGTCTGCTTAACTTCCTGACCAAAGTGTTTCATGGTAAGGTAAAGTTGCACATGAGCCAAGAAGGCCCACAGGGCTGTACCCTGCGAGCAGAGGCCCTTCGATCTTCCTAGATAAGTCGGGAAGAGGAAGGGACCTCTGCCAGCCGCCTCGACTTTCCCTGTTGAGCATGCGCTAAATTCAAATGTAACCGAGCCTTATCGGCCTCGCTTCAATTAACATATTTACTGAATGACAGCCGCGTCCACAACAAACTATTAGTTCTGTCTTCGGTCGTGACACAAGAGAGTTGAGGAAAGCTTTAATCAAATCGTAAGGCTGAGAATAATTCTGTTCGAATTTATGTCACAGGTTCAAAACTTATCAGCCTCGAAATATTTTTGCTGATCAAGAAACTGCAATTTGTCGACTGTCAACGTGTTGTTACAGTCCAGTGATTTCCAATTTAATAGGGGGTCACAGAAGTCTCGCATCAAAATCTTGGTCTCGAGATATTTATTTTATTTTGTCCCTCTTTTTGTCCCTGACATTCAGAAGTATTTTCATGTTGAGTCTCTTTCGTCCTCAACATTCTTGGCTTTCATTCAACAAAACGCATTTGTGTCGAGTTTGTTTCGCATTCAAACTTCTCGGCCGTCATGCGGTAAATTATATTTTGTACTGAGACCGTTTCGTCTTCAAAATTACCGGCCGCTGGTCGGCAAATAATTGTTTCTCTTGCTGTTTGCTTGTCTCGCCGTTGACTAAAATAAATGTCATTTCACCATAAAAATAAGTGTTGAAGTGCACATTCGTGTAGCCCTTGGCATCGATTCCCGCTCAAACCAGAAGTAAAATGTTTTCGTCCGAAAGCAACCGCAACCCAGATTCTTTTGTTCCAGTCGGTAAATTAGCGATTTGCCATGGCCAGTTGGCAAACAGACAGAAGAATCTTTACCACACAGAAAATTGAGCAAGGCCTTCGACTGGTGTTGTGTGAGATTGCTTATTCCATGAGTATTCACTCTTCCCAGTGCACTTTTCACGGCTTTATCAAAAACATCCTTCGAAAGAGAAAACGTCTGCTGTTGTGAACTTCACGAGCATACCGAATGTGCCGTGGGCGCGCATTTAGTCAGTAATTTCTAACAAAGCAGATGCGCACTCAGCAAAAACTGGAAAAACTGGTTTCAAACCGGACTGTCATCCGTTTTGGTGGATGAGAAAGTCGAGGCGGCTGGCAGAGGTCCCTTCCTCTTCCCGACTTATCTAGGAAGATCGAAGGGCCTCTGCTCGCAGGGTAACAGGGCTGTAGCTTAAGCTGGTTTCTGTAGCATGAAGCAAACAAGAGTATTGCTACTCCCCCCTGGATGGGATGGTAGACCATTGTAGGGTTACCCCCAGCAGTATGTTGCTGGAAGCCATTTTATACACCTGGGTGGAGAGATACAGTGGGGGGTGAAGTTTCTTGTCCAAGGAAAAAAACATGATGGCAGGGACTGGGCTTTGAACCACCAACCTTTAAATCTGAAGTCCAACATGCTAACCACTACACCACCTCGCCCCCAAAAATGTTTTATACCCCACATAATTATTTAAAAGGATAAGGGATGTTGGGAGACTACAGATCATGGCTTGGTCGTTTGGATTCATTTGCAACATCCCATGTAACTTGTACTGTGCAGATAAATTTAGCCAAGCCTTAACGCGGAGCTCCACATCTCTCTTTCATGCTTACCGTAAACACCGGCGTATAAGCCGCACTCGCAGATAAGCCACACCCCGATTTTAGAAGCTCAAGATTTGGGAAAAAAAATTTTGTAAAAAAATCCTTAGGCGAGTCATTTTCACTACAGATCGGTGATTCAATTTGTAGTCTGAATAAGACTCAAACACGCGTTTTAATTCTTATAACAAGTACAAAAAGGTACGAAAACGTACTTGGACACAAGACCGCTTTCCCCGATGAACTTTTCCCCAGCATTTTTCCAGTTAAAGCTATTCAAGTCCGAAAATTTGTGAGTAAGTTCGTTCGGACGTTCGGTCGCGTATCGTGGCTTAGTAGCCAAGCATTCAATGAGAAGAGAGAAAACTGGTGACAAGTGTTGTCGCTTCGTTCAATTCGCAAAGCAAAGTTTAGCGATTTCTTTAGCTGTTCGTGGCTTCCCTGCAGGTTTACAAGGATATTTGGAAGCCATCCATCGGTGACGAACTCGCCTGTAAAAGGGAGTTCGATAATTGCTTTGACAAATTTGCCATCAAAGTTGTCAACAACGGAGAAACAGTGTGCCATTTACCAGGCGAGTTCTCAAAGATAGTGTGGTACCGTTTTTGACTTTATTTTGGTGTTTTGGGGATGATTCATGGGAAATTACAGATTTTTTCCAAATGTTCTCGCAGATAAGCCGCACCCCCGATTTTGAGCGGAGCTTTAGGGTAAAAAGGTGCGGCTCATACGCCGGTGTTTACGGTATTGGCCCGTAAAATACATTAAATTGTAGTTGTGCAGCTATTTGCCAAGAGATGAAAGGGAAAACATGCAGACCGCTGAGGAAACAATCAGTTGGCATATTTTTCTTCAAAGAGAAGACTTCAGCACGACTTTCACCGACAGCTCTTCTTGTAGCATTGTTTCGAAAGCTAGCTTATTAAGTTCAAGAAGCTAGAGTACTTGTAAAACTACAATTGCTAAAAAAAACCCACTTAAGTTGTTCCTGGTAGCGACTCGATTAAGTATAATTAATTATAAAATTTTTATACTTAATTAAGTATAGAAATGAATCTGAGGTGCTTTATTTGTAAAACCGGAATCCCTATTTTGAAGTTGGCAAATGGTAACTGCGAAAATGTAATATTTGCATGCTTCAAAAGCTTGTTTTTTATTTAATAGCTAAAAGAGGGTTAAAACTGTGCAAATTAAAAACCTGGTTGTTTTCTATGGGTTTTTTTTTGTTATCAGGGTAAAAGCTGTCTGAGATCCCCAATTATCTTTCCCTTGAAACATGATTTTGCTGAGTGAAGGTTTCTTCACGGGAAAGGGTGGCTTGGGTGATCCAGAAGTTGGCATGCTGATTGCAATGTGTTGTTGGTATTGAATTTTTTGGTTTTTCAGATTGTTTAAATCAGAGTGTTTCTTTATTTTTCTGTCTTGCAGTTGTCCAGACTTATATGATCAGGTCTCTCCAGCTGTTCCATTAGTGGCAGCTTGGTTATTTATATTTGTAATGTCAACATTACTGCGAACAGCATTCAGTGATCCTGGCATAGTGCCCAGGGCATCAACTGAGGAGGCAGCATACATTGAAAAAACATTAGGTAAGATTTGCTGAGTTACACCAAAGTGCAATGATTGAAAAGAGGCTTGAAGAGGGTCACTTATAAGGTTTTTTCTGTATCTTACACCTGCTCTCTGCTCCAAAGTAGCCTTCCCCCCCCCCTCCAACCTTACCAATGTCGCTTGTTTTGTTCCACAAACAATGAGCTTTGCTGTGGAACAACACTGAATCAGAGGAGGGGATTGGAAGAATTTTGAAATACTCTTGAAGTGGCAGTGAGACAAAAGAGGCACCAATGCACATGCTGTTGTTGCTAAGTGTCTCAGCTACTTTTGGTACCCACTGCTCTACTTAGGGGCTGATTACATGAGGCTGGCTGGCCCGGTTAGCCAGGCTTGCTTGCTTTGCTGAGATGACTGCTCAGCCCGGTATTACGTGAGGCGAGCCAGCCCTCCTGCGGCTAAATTTAAAAGCTGTCATGTGAAAAGACTGCCACATCAAAGAAGATCATTCATTCACAAGTGATTTTTTCTTTTGCTAATCCATTGTTTTGGTGCATTATTTTCAGTTTTATGTAGCTTTATTGTCTGTTAAGGTGGCTCGATCGAAATAAATGACGCGCTCTATGCCTCCCCAAAAACTCTAATAACATCGTCATTTCTTACCCGATTGCCTTGAAACTTTCGTATTTTACACAAAATTTATTGAGGAATAATACGTATGACAACACGTAGATGTACTGTTCGTAATTTTGCGTAATTTTGTAATTTTGCGTGATTTTGCTTTTATTGAACATGAGCCGTTCAGCGACGGTACACAGAACTCACTAGTTTTCAGGTTTATTCCGCAGCTAAAACTCACTAAATAACTCACAGTATGCTCACAGTTCAACTCGCTGCATCGTCTCTCCAGTTTCTGAGAAAGTCACTACACGTGCTCATGACCATATTTGGTTATACATTTGATTGTCGCAAACTATGGGGGTGGGGGTCCGTAAAAACTCCCGTACACAACTCCCCTAAAAATTGTAGCTCAATTTTTACAATCATGTTACTCAAAGACAATTCGATTTGCTTCACGACAGTTCCGTATACTTAATGACAGTCCGATTTACTTGACAACAGTCCGGTTTACACAATGACAGTCTGCTTTATCAACAATAGTCCAGTTTATCAATCCTCCTCCTCTGCATGCATCTGTTCTCCAATTCTCTTGGCAGCCCTCTGAGCTGCAGTTCTTCTTGGTCTCTGGCTTCTTAAGTCAACTTGTTGTCTCCTCCCCTCCTGAGGCTCATCAGTATTTTCCACTGCTCGGATTTCCAAAGGGCAAACTAGCTGAAGTGGTCGCTCAATGGTGTGTCCTTTACGGAACAACGTCACACCTCTCACAACTCCGTCTTTGCCTTGTACAAGACGCACCACCTTTCCTTTCTTCCATTCGCCGCGATTCTTCTCATCTCCAACAACTAGTACAATTTCTCCCACTTTAGGTGTGGTTGCGGTTTCCTTGTTCAGCCTGTGGCTTTCCATTAGGCTGTGGACATACTCTCTCTTCCAGCGTTTCCACACATGGGCCTTGGCATCTTCCAATCGCTTGCTCATCTTCGTCAGCTTCTCTGCTTCAGAATTTTCAATGTCCTCTACTGGATATGCATCTCGCCCCCACAGGATCACGTTCGGCGTCAGCACTTCTTCCTCTCCTCCCTCTGTTTCAACATACGTCAGGGGTCGATTGTTAAGATTTCTTTCAACATCCATGATGACTGATTCAAATGCTTCATAGGAAAGATGTGACCGTCCTAAGGTCTTGTGCATCGCCTTCTTGATCTCCTTGATCAATCTCTCATAGAATCCTCCCCACCAGGGCGATTTTGCAAGGTTAAACTGCCAACGAATGTTCTCACGTGCTAGATAATCCTGCAGCTTCTCACTTTTCCTGATGGTCTTGATCCAATCTGCTGTAGTCTTGAATACTTTCGCATTGTCTGAGATGATGATGCGAGGTCTTGTTCGACGTGAGATAAATGCATTGAGTTTCTGCTTGAATTCGTCTGCTGTTTGGGTCCTTGTTACTTCTAAATGGACTGCTCTGGAGCTTGCACATGTGAAAATAATAAGGTAGCACTTTCCTTGTTCCTTTTTGCCAACCTTGTAACTAAAAGGTCCGGCAAAGTCTACTCCGGTCACTTCGAATGGCCTGCTCCCCTCTGTTCTGTATTCTGGCAAAGCACTTGTCGACGGCACTCCGTATGGTCTGGTGGAGAACACTTTGCAAACATTGCACTTCTTGATAACTTTCTTAACTTTGGCTCTCAACTTCGGTATCCACCAGTTCTCTCTCACACTTGCCATTGTGTTCGCAGTTCCAAGATGCATGACCTGATTGTGTGTGTGTACAATAAGCTTCTCAGCAAATGGTCCTCCAGGAAGGTACGTTGGCCTGTATCCTTTAATTCTGCCTTCACACTTGAGAACACCTGTATGTTCATCTCTGACCAACTTCCATCCCGGCGATTGTAGACATGCTTCGTCTGCTTTCTGGACTCGCTTTACCCAGCAGTTTCTCGCAGTCGTGATTTCCTCGGTTACTAACGGCCCTGCTGTTTTCTTTAACTTGTTTCTTCTCGCCTTGCAATTGCTGACGAACCTCAAAACCCATGCTGTTACTCTCAATGTCCGCCAGTAGGTACTTCTCTCGAGCAATGCATCCCACTCATCCAACTTGTGTTCATCTGTGCGAAGAACTGCCTCTTGGGTGGCCTTGAACTCCTCATCTGTCTCTTTGTTGTTGTTCAGCCTTGGCTGCTGTGGCCACTGTCTTTCATCCAAGAGCCAATCTGGACCAGTAAACCAGTTTCCTTTCTCCATCTTCACAATCGTCGCCCCTCTACTTCCAAGGTCTGCTAGATTCATTTCTGATGGGCAGTACTTCCAATTGATGTTGATTGGACCAGTGGTTTCTGCTATCTTCTTCACTCTATTTGCCACAAACACCTTCCAACCTTTCCCAGGATTGGTTATCCAATACAACGCCACCATGCTGTCCATCCAAATGGTGGTAGATTTGATGGGCCATCGCTGAAGAGCAGTGCTAAGGTTCTTCGCCATATTCGCTGCCATATGACCGCTCACAAGCTCCAGTCTAGCTATTGAAGTGTTTCTCTTTGAGATTCGTGATTTTGATGTGAGCAGCCCTTTAGCCACACCTGTCACCTGCTCCACAACCGCAATAGCCACTGCACAGCATGCTAGAATGCTTGCATCTGCGAAAATATGCAAATGGACTGCTTCCATCTCTCCAATTGAGGTAGCAACACTTCTAGGAATTCTGACATCTTTAAGCTGCTTCGTCCACTTGAGCCATCGATTCTTCAAATGAGTAGAAACTTCTGCATTCCAACCCTTCTTTTCATCACAAGTCTCACGGTAGATTTGCTTTCCTTCAGCCATAGTGGGTGAGATTATCCCGAGTGGGTCATACACAGTTCCTAAGTAACTGAGGATAGTTCGTTTAGTCACTGGCTGATCGTGTGGGAAAGGCTTTGCAGGCAGCTCCAATGTATCATCTTCTTTGTTCCGTGTATGTCCTAGAATCTTGCTAGGGTTTGGCATGCTTTCACTCTCAAGACTTTTAACATTCGATTCCCACTTATGAACTGGAAACTTAGCCGACTCAAGTATGACAGTGCTCTCTTCTTTGAACTGCACAAGCTTCTCATTATCGCCTCCCGTTTGCATTAGATTGTCAACATAAGTGTTCTCCTTGAGTGCGCTCACGGTATCTGAGAACTCTGGCCCTTGCTGTTCAAAGTGATGCTGCAGAGTGGCTCCCAATAAGAAGGGGCTCGCTTCAACTCCAAATGGTACACGTGTAAATCTTAGATGCTTCTCTTCTCCCTTGACATTGAACAGGAATCTGAATGAATCTCTGTCTTCCTCTTTCACACTAATCTGCAGAAACGCCTTCTCAATGTCACCCAGAAGTAGATTTGTGGACATTCGCGCTCTAACCATTATGTCCCAGAGGAGTGGCTGTAATGGGGGCCCAGTAAACATGCAGTCATTGATGCTGTTGGCCAATGGGTGTGGCTTAGCACTCGCGTCAAACACCATGCGAACCTTCGTGGTAACTGCACTTTGCTCTACAACTGGTTTATGTGGCATGTAGAATACTTGTTCTCCGGTTGGATTCTGAGGAGCTTCTTCTATTACGCCTGCTTTGAGCTGCTCTTCGATGATGCCACCATATTCTTCTCTCAACTTCTCATTTCTCAACAATTTTCTCTCCACATTCTCAAGACGCTTTCTGCTAAGTGTCTCATTTGTGTTCAATAACATTGTTCCAGGAATCCATGGAAAACTGACCTCATACCTTCCATCCTCTCTTCTCACTACACTCTCCTTGAAGTCACGCAGGACGTCCAGCTGGTCATTCTCACCCCGATCCTCAACCCCCAGTACATCTAAACTGTAAAGTTTCTCATAGTCATTAACCTCTCTCAAGTACATGCAGGTGCTGCCACTCCCATATTCATCTCCACCATGAACCACCCAACCAAACGATGTCTCTTCCACTAGGGGGTCTCCTCGCTTCCCTTTGAACACTCTCTCCGTCCTTATTCTGCTGTAAATGCTATCTCCAAGAATGAGATGTATCTGGTGTTCTCCCGTAGATGTCATGTAGAACCTCTTGTCTTGTGTATGCGAGTACTTCAGTTTCAGCTGGTTCATGTCTGGCCTTCTCACTGTGGTAAAGTCCACTAACTTTGAGCCAGTGAATTCAATTTCTTCACATGATTTTCCGTCCAGCGATTCAATGCGGGTGTCAAAGATTGGCATGGACTGGACTTTGGTTCCATTGACCGTCAAAATTTCACGGGTCTCATGACGAGTTGGCTTCAACTTTAACATCTTGACTGCTTCACGAGAGATAAAATTGCGTGCAGATCCTGTGTCCAGGTAGGCCCAAAGAACCTGTCCTTCGATGCTCACAGGAATTATGGCGGGTAGTACTCTCTCCTCTGCATAATTAGTGTAGCCAGTCAGCGAAACCCCATTCGCACTGCTGCTTTCTCTCTCTTCTCTGTCGCATATGCTAGTATGATGCTTGTGTTTGCACTTAAGGCACCCACGCCTCTGGCACTGGTCTGCCCTGTGGTTTGCACGCCCACAGTTAAAGCATAAATTGTGATCCACAAAGAACTTCTTCCTGTTCGCCAACCCTGTTACCACGGTACAGTTTCCACTCCAGTGATCATGCTTTCGGCAGAAAAGGCAATAAGGTGACCGATTATCTCTTGGCTTCTGTGTGAAGAGGTGTTTCTCACATTTGCTGTTTTGTACGTGATTTCTCCTGAGCCACTTTTGCAAAGCGTCAATTAGATGTTCCATAGACCACTCCTCCCAATTCTCATCAACTCGTACTAGGTCTGGTTTGACGTGCGGCAGTTTGTTGATCGTATTCATTACAAACCCTTGTAATTTCTCAGCTCCTTCAAGGGTTTGGAGAGCGTCATAGTTATTACTCAGTCTCTCGTAAAACTCTTGTATTTTGAAATAATTCGTTCCTTTGACCAGAGGTAGGTTGATAATTTCGTCTATGTGAGTATTGATGACGACTTTAGTTTGACCGAATTCTTTTTTAAGTCGTTCCCATGCCGTCTTATAACCCATACTGCCAGGTTTCAGGTTTGCAATTCGGTCTCTCACCTTCGGCCCGACAGATTCTAGCAGATAGCCGAATTTCTCTTCGTCAGAAATTGACTTGGCATCAACTTGAGTTAGGAACATGTTTTCAAATCTCACCCAGTCGCCAGCAGTACCTTTGAACGGTGTCATCTTAAGTTTCGGCAGTTTAGTCGTACTGGAAACGGCGGTTTTCTCCATTTCTAATTTCTTCTCCGCTACCCGCAATTCTGCTTCGAGCTTTTCCTTCCATAACTCACGCTCGTGGTTCTGTTGTCTTTCACGGAGCTCGCATAGTCGCCGCTCGTCCTCCATCTGTTGTTCCCGTTTCGAATCTTCTTTTCGCCGCTCAATTTCCTCTTCTCTTTCGCTCAGACACTTTCCAAGCCTCTCCTTGTCGATAACAAACGCTGCATATTTGGATTTGGTGTCTTTCTTCCACTGTCTCACAGAACGAGATGTCACTCCTCGCTCGATTTTCAACTCTTCTGTCTGTGAAATAAGATCCGATAGTTTCCCGATAATTTTCTCGGCTCGTTTGTTGGCGATATCCATCTCAGCAAAGTCCCCGAGTTCAATTAGTTCTCCTGTCTCCTCCAAGAAGTATTTCAGCTTGTTAATTTCTTTGTCAATCTCTCGAACGAGACGTTGTTCGTCTTCGCTGGGGCTGGTTTCTCCTTCGCCGTCGCTCATGTTTGTTTTGCTTCTTGTTTAGCCCGGTTGTTTTGATCCTGGTCGTTTGTATCCTGGTCCCGGCACCAAAAGTGAGCCGTTCAGCGACGGTACACAGAACTCACTAGTTTTCAGGTTTATTCCGCAGCTAAAACTCACTAAATAACTCACAGTATGCTCACAGTTCAACTCGCTGCATCGTCTCTCCAGTTTCTGAGAAAGTCACTACACGTGCTCATGACCATATTTGGTTATACATTTGATTGTCGCAAACTATGGGGGTGGGGGTCCGTAAAAACTCCCGTACAAACACTACTTTTTTGATAAAATTTCTATTCTAACAAAACTGAGTGCTACGATTTGGTTTAAACTTCTAGAATCAGCTTATAATAACATCTTACCTTGACTCTTCAAGTTTCCGCAAAATCGTAGGAACAGAAATCCCAGCACAATTTGAACGTCAAAATAACAACCCCAGATGGACTTCAAAGTATTAATGGAGGACGACTTGAAATATGATAAATCGCTTACTGGAACTACTTTCAGATAGCCTTACTACTTGATCTTACATTCACTGGTAGCCCTCTTTATCTTTCTAACAAATTATGAACGAATTTGGAAAATTCTTGGTTAAACTCGAGTGCAGTGAGTAATGATATTTCATGTCTAAACTCTGAAGCAACAGTGGCCTCTCTTTGTAGTTTCGTCGGGAAATTATTAATCTCCTCGGAAATTTAAATGGTTTCTTTTACAAATCATTTAAATTGACAAACGCGTATAACTTGAAAACTAAAAAAGGGCTGGGAAAGGGCAAGGAAAACGGAAGTAACAGCACTGAACCTTCATAGTGTGAAAATGTTCTTCAGTGAAAATTTTATCCTCCTAAATGCAAACTGTTGAAGAGTTCTCAGCATTCTTGCAAAGTAAAACCAAGCAAACTTTCTGTGCATTGATATATCTTAGTTCTCTTAGGCCTCTTAGATGTACAGCCACATACTGAGACAACTCATAAATACATCACGCTGCCAGGACATCCGTGGTTTGGGCTGAACATATTAAAGAATACAATATTATTTATATCAATACAAGAAGTGCGATAATTGATAGAAACAGCACTTATTTTGACAAATACTGAAAAAAAATAATAACAATACACTTCTGCTTTCCTGCCAAAACAGCGTCGTTTCAGAAAACACCCAAAATCTAGCACTTTGACAACGGAGCAATTGAATCACATACGACTTGCTTGTCAGATATCTACAGAGACTTTCCTCCGAGTAGAATTCCAGCTGCACGTGACAGTATGCCTTAAACACAGGGATGCATAAGGTATTCGCTAAAGAACCAGCAAGACAAGATGCTCTGTCCCAACAGAAGATGCACGCTGTAAAAAATCTACCATTAAGTTGAGAAGGATATTCACGTGACACCGGTCACGCAACAGCTTGTGTAGAACTTTTAAAACTTCTTCTCCTTCTGTTTAGTTTTGCATAGTAACAGTATAAGCACAAATCAATGTAAGAATAGATTGAAGAAATGTTTTAGTTCATTCTTTCTGTGTCTTCAGGGAATAAAATCCTCGAAAATGAGCTCCCCAAACCAGATCACTTTCGAGAAGACCTACATGAAAATTAGCATTATGCAAATTTTGGCAACACTGGTCCGTGAATTTTTGTTTTTGTCAGCGCAAGCCTGAATTGTACAGATTTTTTATTTCATACCATGATATTATCAGGACCGAACTTTATCACAGTACTTATTTCAATTTGATATTACACATACCAAGGCCCATTCTAAGGTTCTGGAGTTACCCAATTTTTGTCCCAAAGAGCCACCAAACCGTATAAATAAAGCGAAATAAAGAGTATTGCTATCATTTAAAATTAAAATTGTATATAGCATTGCAAATTGTTTAAAAGCAAGCGCACGTAATTTGTTTAATTTTGACCCTGATTTTTGCATAATTAATTAAGCAAAACCGTTTTTTCCGAATTTCTCGAAAACAATAGAGTTCCAGAAAGTTTCAATAATATTTTTGAACATGGCTCCCCAAAGGTGTTCTTCTGACAAGTTATCAGGATTTTCGATTTTTTGAGCCTGTCCACCGATTCTCAATATTTACAGTCAGAGCCTCTTAAACCTTCATGTGTTATATATAGAAATAGAAATATTGATCTTCTGGTGAGCCATTTTCATCTGAAGTGAAATTTAGTGATGAGAAAGCGTTGGCCTGGCTATCCGGGTTGTTAGGCAATGTAAACTTATTATTCTGGTATGTTTTTTTCTTCTCTTAGAAACTCCTAGTCAAGATCCTCAAACATATCGGCCTCCTCCTAGAGTGAAAGAGATCATAATAAATGGACAAACTGTCAAACTTAAGTTTTGTTTTACATGTAAAATATTTAGACCACCCAGAGCCTCACATTGCAGCATGTGTGACAACTGTGTCGGTAAGTAGTTCACAAACCACGACATTTAGATTGTGTTTAGATAGAGGAGAAGATGTGGACTGTTTATTGCTGTAAAATGCAATTTAAGATCCTTAAGAACAAAAAGCATTATATGTCCTAGTGGACAGTGGTCACATTGTTTGCACAGCCATAGTTCACTGTAGCCTGAGAAGGCAGCAGCACTGGTGGTGGTGAGTGTGAAATGTTGTCTGTTTTCTCAGGCTAAGCGTACCTAATGTTTCATCAGTACTTCGTGATTTCTACGTAGTTGGGATTTTCCAGCCAACTTGCCTTGCTTGAGGGCTTCTAGTCTTAGTTTCTGCCTCCAACCTTCCCTCCTCCCTTCTCCCTTGGTTTCAACTGACTTGTCAATGTGATGGATGCCTGTGTCCCTTAGCATGTGGGTGCATGGCTGGGTTGCAGGGATTTGCCAGGCCAGGAGGTGGCACTCTATTAGGAGTACATATCTGTCAGATAACCCAGGTGCCTGTCCTCCATAGTTCTGGCAATGTTGGTGTTGCTATTGCTTTTTACCACAAGACAATGTCTTTTCATGTTTGGTGCAGTGCATAAGGGTGTTTTTTTTGGGATCCTCATAGTTGGGGTTGTTGTGAACTTATCACATCATCATCTTTATCAATCCTCATCATGCCAGATGTTACATGCACACAGGGTGCATTGTGAACTAATATCCCAGTTTAATTATCCATGTATGTACATGGTTTTCTAAGTACAACTGTATCCACAGCAGACCTGTACCTGCAGCAGGTCTTGCCTGGCATATTTAAATGTACATAGAAACTCACTCCACCCGTTATATTTTCTTATTCTCAGAACGTTTTGATCACCACTGTCCCTGGGTGAGTAATTCTGTTATGTCATTCTAAAACCAGTTGAACAATGTGCATGCTACACTGTCACTCTCACAAGCCAAAAGGTAAACATTCTGTGGACAAAACCTCCCAGACACCCTTAAGACCAGATTCAACTATCCTGGTACATATGCAAGAAAGTGTGTGTACTCTTTCTTTTTCTTCTAACTTTTCAGTTGCTCGCATAGCTTATGTTTGAAACCGTAGCTTTTCATCTTTGCATGTGTCCATGTATTGCCTTTAGCCTTTGCTTCTGTGAAAAGGGAACATTTCCTTGTTTGAAGGGGTGTGCCTGCATGCTTATCCCTTTTAAGTCCTGATGTAAATATGCATATTCTCCTTACTGTTCTCCATGCAATTCTTGTGGAACTAGTAATGTGAATTTGTCTAAATATCAAGACATCCTATCCTCAGTGATCACTTCCTTCATTCTGATCACTTGAATGTTTGAACAAGTAGTGATAATGTAACAAGAAATTTCATTTTCATCTTTGTTATTGCTTAAAGGGTAATGGGAAGTTACGGTGCAGTGTTCGTGTGTGGCTGGGACCAAGACTGATTGTTTGTTTAGGAGAGATGTCTAGTGCCACATTTGTTTTAGACTGTAATTGATGTTTTGTTTTTCCTAGGTTGGCAACTGTGTAGGAAAGAGGAACTACAAATTTTTCTTCATGTTTCTTGTCTCACTGTCAGTTTACTGCTGCTATCTCTTTGCTTTCGTTGTAACTCATCTTGTAATGTGTAAGTAGCTACTCCTTATTTTTGTGGATTGAAGGGGTGCCACGACTAAAGCCCCAAGTGACTTCTGATGGACTATTAAATTCTCCTTCCAGTTTTCCTTATGTATGTTTGTAAATCAAAGGGAGAATTTGACATTAGATCAGGAGTCACTTGGGGCCTTTTTCCTTGCATCCCTTCAATTGCTCGATTGTGGTTTTGTCAGAAAAGAAAGAAAGTCATTGATTGGAGTTATATTTTGAACTGGTCACTAATTTTAAATTCTGCAGGGAAAACCAACAAGAAATGTTTTGTTAAGTAAATTGAGAGCGATTTGTATGTTAGTCAGACTAACTAGACTAAAGGTTGAAGAGGCTGTGTGACACAAACTACATGTAGTTTTTCTTATACCCATTGCAATCAAAGTAAACTCAAAATAATGCCAGTTCCATTTTGTTTCAAATTACTTTACCAGTTTTGTGAAACTACAAAAATGTGACCCTCCATGGGATTTCAGGGAAAAAGGTGAATGCATGCACACGGCACGCTATAACACGCACGCACGCTTCTGACACAACACCCTTAACATGCGGATATGCACATAAAAACAATTGATTTTGGATAGCGTGTTTGCAGCCATTGTTCATATTTGGCTTACAAAGTGGAGCTTTGTTTTTTTAACACACTAAGCTCCTTTGTTTCCTTAACATGGTAGAACTCTTAACACGTTAGCTTAGCTTACTTCGTTACCTGCATTTATCAGCTTCTTATTTGGTTGAATGCTTTTCGTAAACTGTAAAATTTTTACGGAACATCAACGAGAAAGAAAGAAAATTCATTTTCCTATTCAAGATATTTCATAAATTAGGAAACAATATGGCTCTTGGATTTTTTTTCAAATACAAGAGAGCAAAGAAAAGATGGTTGTGTGAATGTAATTATTTTGCTTGCTGGATGCGATGTAAACAATGAAGCTAAAATTTTCAGATTGCCTTCACCAGATTCAAACCTTCTGTCTAAAGCGAAAACTGTTGAATGTAACTTGTACCAAAAATCCAAGCTTATGGTGTTAGAAAGAGAAATAGAGTAAAATTGCGATCTTTTTTCCTGGGATTAATTTTAGTTGACAGTGCACTGAATACTGCAAGTCTCAAAATAGATTGCGTGAGCCATGTGGGAATAACAAATCGAACTTTTCTTTCGCGTACTTTATCCTGCGATTAAAACTGAAATAGTAAATGAAGCTCATATTGAAACTCAAAGTCAAGGGCAACTTTAAAAGAATTTGTAAGAAAAAGTGAGTATATTGTAGTTCGAAGTTTATAGTTTCAGTTCAAAAAGCATATCAAATTTGCATAACGCATGAAATCTGACCTTTTCATGGAGCATCACACGGTAACGCAACAATTCTTTCTCGTTGGTTCCCAGTGAAAAGGGACTGAAAACCCTTCACTTGTATCTACAGTATTGTGTTCAAGCAAAACAACCGAAGAAAATTATGAAGGTTACCCTAGCCGTTCGTACGGATGAATATTTTTTAAACGGCTACAACTGTTAGCAGCAGCCATTTGAATGGTCTACTACAGTTCGTGAATGGCTGATGAACGACAAGTGAACACATTTTTGCGATAGTTCCAAGCAAAGAAGTCGAAACAAATGCAGTTAAAGATGGAAAACAAACACAAACGCAGTATTATAGGGGGGAAAAGAAGGCGACATAATTTCTGGCATTCTGGTCGGCGATTCATCGATCAATTTTGACAACTACAATTTTGGTAAGCTAAGAAAAACTTAATAGCCCAACAGCTTACGACATACCTATAGTACAAATTGAAAACAACTTCATTCGTCAATGCCTTTCACTATTAAATTAAATTTTAATTTGACACGGTCACCGTGTTAGGTCGTGCAAAGTTATAGGCAAAGATCTTAACACATTCTTTCGTCGCTACCGTGCGAAGCAAGACAATGGCTACAAAGTTAATGAGGCACGCAACTAACACGCAGCTAACATGTTAAAATTGAGTTATTTTGTTTTAGCGTGAGTGTGCCATGTGCGTGCATTCAACTTATTCCCTGAAATCCCATGGAGGGTCACAAATAATTTCTTTGGCTGTGGATGGCCAGGACAGAAATTAAGTGGAACTTAAAATTGGCAGTGCACCAATTTTTTTTTCAGCTCTTCCCAGACTAAACTGACTGGATAACTGATTATCATAACGGTAAAGCCTCCCTTTGAGAAAATCACTTGATTTCTCCATCCTGGTGTTCTTGAGTGGAGCATTTCATGTACAAGGAAAGGTGCTTTTAATTTCAACACAGTGTTGACTCAAAAATGTAGACATGCTTACAATGTAGCCGTTTTATTGAAGCTTTTTATATCATCCAGGTTCAAAATGTAGGGCTTTCACTGCTGATGAATCATTTATGACATTAACAGATATATCTGTGGCTTAGAAGCACAGATATATTAAATTATAAATTTGTTGTCTGTGTCTCAGACGTTATAATCATGCATGTTGACCCTCATGTCTATTTATTTGCAGTATCTAAAGGAAAAGACCAATCATTTATCTCTGCTATGAAGAAGTCTCCTGCTAGATATCCTTTACACTTGGTCATAATTAACCCTTTAAGCCCCAATATAAACATCCATATTCTCCTCACTATTCTCCTTATATTCTTATGTTACTAGTTGGGAGAATTTGATCAAAAATCAAGAATTTGATCATTGGTCATCATTTCCTTTATTCTCATGACCTGTATGTTTGATCAAGTAGTGATACTGTGAGGAGAAATTAGATGCTTGTCACCATTGGGGCTTAAAGGGATAAGGCACCTCTGACACCTGTCTTTAGGTCAATGTACCCCAAATTACTTTTACTTTTGTACAGCTTAGAATTTGTGCAAAATTGGCTAATGTTTGATGAACAAGATACAAACACCGAAAAAGCTTCAACCTTCCAGTCCACGAAATGGAAATGTTTTAAGGCAGTTATACAGTGTACATAAACTAATGTTCAGCGTTTCCATGCTTTAGCTATTACACCATCCGTGGTTTAAATTTTGGCATGTTTCGACTTTGCTTTATCGTGAATATCTCCTTAGATAATAATTAATCTCAATTACATTCAAAAGTTCACAGAATACATTATACAGGGCATCTGACAGGATGCAGTGGTGCAGATCCGGATAATTCTCTAACATCCACATCCTCCGCATCTTCTGCATAAAGCAGAAACAATGCCTAATATTAGTGATAAAGTAGCTGTTTTCCATTCTCACAAACATAAAAGCCAAAGAGATTGACTATTTTGAAGCAGTTTTTCTCCTAAATATCGACAAAAACATGCTGCTTCATTCACGAACGATTTTAAACCTCCAGGGTTCCACGCATCTTTTTGCGATGAGCCTGGGTGCTAGTTCTGTTCTTACACTGACTTCTATTAGACGAAAAGCATTGACATTTCAGCGAATAGCAGATGTTGTTAAGAAACTGCGTTTGATGACTACTTGCACAAGAAAACTTGAACGCCTTGTCTTCTTTTGCTCGTCTGGTGTCTTAAAGAATCATCTGTGGTTTATAGTATGGATAAATTTATCCTCAAAGAGACGAAGAAGAAGAAGGATCCTCACTTAGCAGTTCACATAACAGCAAAACATTGGAAAGGCACAATTATCAATGTTATAAATTGTTTAAATTTCCACATAATCCAGCATGTTTTCTGCATAATCAATGTATTTTTTGCATAATATACCTGAAAATTGCCGTATAATTTTTGATTTTTTCCGCACCCTATCAGATGGCCTGTTTATACTAAAAGTAACTTCCATTTTGGCAGTATCTTGTAGATGTGTGTGTTTTTGTTTGTTTTGTTTGTCTGTTTGTTTGCATTTAAGAGTAGTTCTCAAAGTAATTTCCTTGACTTATCTTACTATCTTAGAAGCTATCATCTGTTTTTTCTCGATCTGGTCTATAGTTGGATTAACAGGCTTTCATGGATATTTAGTTGCCTCTAACCAAACTACAAATGAAGATGTAAGTGAAGCATCACTGCCAATCCATTGTTGTGAGTGGGTGTTTGTACACTAGAACCGGAAGTGTCAATTTTCTTTTGCTCTGTTATTGACAAATTACGTCATTGTCTTAGTACATCTCTCCCCTCACATTTATAAGTGCATACAAATGAATTATTGTCTGTGGACAGCATGGTAAATTAATGCCTATAACAATGTTAGTTCCAAGTTCAAAAGGTGATGGTGATTGTTATTGTTGTGGTGGGATTATACATGTAGCATATTCATAAGTTTTTTTTTTAGTTTGACTGAAGCATCTTTCTGCTTGATTTGACAGATAAAAGGATCATTTTCCTCACGGAGTGGTCAAGGAAATGTCAATCCCTACAGCGAAGGGTCAATTTGGAGAAACTGTGCCGCAGTCCTTTGTGGGCCTCTTCATCCTAGGTACAAAAACAACTGTTAAATAGCATAGTCATACAATGTCCATTTAACAAGAATTGCCAGAGATGGGCTATTTTTATCTAACATCAATGGGCACAAGTGTCTTTATGTGGCAAATACACAGATTTTTAGAACATACAAGTTTTAAAGTGCTGAAAAAACGTGTGGTGGCTCATTGGTATCCAGAATTTTGTAAATCATTCTTAGGTTACTCACTATCCCTTGTGATTATTAGCTGTCCCTAAAATGGGATCAGAGACTGTTAACTCAAGACCAGGCGTTATGCTCCAAATGCACAGTTTAACATTTGTGAGGTGCATGGTAGTATATAGCTGAAAACAATACTCTTGCAGATGACACAATGCGAAACTAACATGCTTGTGACATTGCACCACATTTCGGTCGATTCTTCATGTTGCCTCCATTACTTGTCTCACTGGTAACTGACCCTGTCCAGCAAATTGAAATATGGTTGTTTTCAACCACACACTGACCAGATGCTCTAACAACTGAGCCACCGGGAGACTAACACTATTTACATGCTAGGATAGCAATGTCAAAGCATCATGTGTGGTTAAACTTCAAGCTCAGACATTATGTTCAGCTTCTCATGAGCATGGCACAAAGAAAAATATGATCCCTTCTTCAGAGTGAATACATGTACAGAACTGTAGGCTACATGTAAGCTCACATGAAAATGATGGAGTCAACTCTGATACTCAAATCTGATGATCAACAAGTTCAACCCATGACCTGGTTGAGTTTGTTTAACAGTACTGTATTTTTTTAGTGGGTTACATTTAAAATTAAACACTAAAATATTTAACGTATGAATGATTTAATTAGCACAGTTTCACTCAGACTTCAAAACAAACAACTTATTTTAAGGTCAGGAGTAACACAACAGCCTGTCAACCTTTAAATGTTAATTTGATGACAAAATGTAGTGTTTGATACCAAATTTGGTCATGTTTTTGGTGAAGTGGCTATGCTTACATGAAAATGATGGTGGCAACTGTGATGCTCAACTTGCATTGATATTTCAGCTTAATAAACAGGAGAGGAGTTATTATACCTGAACCTCCAGACAAGTATGGAGCAGTAAGGACAACAGCTACAGCACCTGTGGTAGGCTAAGCTAAAACCCTTACCATCTTACTGTAAATTTACAGTGTTATTTATTTGCCACACAATTGTAACTAAAATTAATATAAAGAAAAAGTGGCTGAAAAAAGTGTTTACAGCGGTTTTCTCTAACACACGCCCTTCAAGGATTTTTTCCCAGTGGCAAAATGTGTTTTTGGTGGATGTCAATCATCTGTTTCTATGACAATTCATTAGAACGTGCGCTGAATGAAAAACAATTTAGCAGTAAATTTAGCGATGAGTGAAATGATGAAAAAATCTTGCGGGAAGTTTTAACCACGCTTTGACGATTTTGTGTATTTCTAACCGACAGCAAAATATGGCAGACTCCGAATTATTAAGCTTACTTCAAAAGTACCAAAACAAATCGCTGGGCAAAGGTTTTATTCATTGAATTGAGCATGGCTTCACAAATGCATTCAAAACACCTGAAAATACGCAATGCAAACTTAACGAAAGTAAGCTTCGGAAGCAAATTTGTATAGAACTGACCTTTTTTCTATTCAAAGTGCTTAAATCCACGGAATTACTTCTCTGAGTTCGCGGTCGATCAGCAAATGTCTGATTCCGGCTGTTCAAAAATTTTCGCTGTCAGTCTAATAATCACAAATAATTTCTTCTTTTTGCTTTGCAGTTGGTTTCTGAGAAGGTCAGTCAATTAAAGGTCAAAATTTACAGATTACCGATTGTGTCCTCAATGAACACTTCCAGAATATCTGTAGTTCTGACACAAAGCTTTTGCAAACCGGAGGGCACAGCAGATTCGCAAAATCAGTTTATCCACAGCCCGACAGGATTGCATTACATGTGACAATCAGCAAGAGCCAATCAACAAGGGGGAATTCGAAAAAATTGTCATAGAAACAGATGATTGACATCCACCAAACACACATTTGGCCATTGGGAAAAATTCCTTGAGGGGCGCATGTTAGAGAAAACCGCTGTACACTGTAACTCATTGTAGCAATCTCACTGGAGTGAAATGTCAATAATTTGTTACCATAATGTGAACATGCACAAAATCAAGGGCAGCACAGAAGTTAATTGGTTAATTACTGTTTTAGCTACCTGTAACCAATCTGCATTGTGTTTTCCTAGATTTAGAGTGATAGCAAGTAGGGAAAGGAGGGTTTTCATTGAAGCCTCATGTTCATGTGTCTGGAAAATCCCAGGCAACTGGGGATTTTTTTGTTTCTTACCCATTGCTGATAGTCTAAACTTGCAAAAATCACAACCGTAATGATATCCCCAACTGTCTGGGAAAGTTGGGGGTAAATCTGGAAAGCATTTAACCAGACATGACCCAGATTTCTGAATAGATATGTTCACGGATAACATCATGGACATGTTTTGAAAAGTGCGATAGGAAATCCTGATCAACTGGGATTTTGACATGAAAATCATGTAATGGCAGATTTCTGAAAAACCATCCACTTCTTGAAACGTCAGAGTATTGTATGTGCAGGTTATGACTACATCTTTCTTAGGCCTTTCTTTTCATCTTTTGGTCTCCAACACAGTTAAGTTCAAAGAATGGTGTTACACCTGATGCCAAGAAAGAAGACCAAGAAGAGCAAAACAAGCTATTGTCAAGGGCCCAAGAACAAGACAGTCTTCAAGCTGACAGTGAAAGAGGACTGGTTAAACTAAGTAGTGTCTAATAACAGTACTACAGCATACACTTGCTGTGTAGGTTATGACAGAAGACATGGCTTGAGCTGTGGAATGTTACCATATTTTAATCTGTGTTAACTTCTTTCAGCCGGATCTATTTTCAGTCCTTAAGTTAATAAAATGGATGTCTGTGTGTCAAGTTTTTCAGTACTGTTGTAGGTGGGTAAGGTAAAATGGAAAGCTGCTTTCAGATTGGAAGACGTTCAGTTGAAAGAGAACATGTGGCTGCAGGGAAGCCTTACTTCAGATTAACGAATTATACACAGCATGATCACAGCCAATTGCTTAAATCAAGGGTTCCAAGATGTTATGGTTCAAAAGTGTCTTGGAAGGTTGGTATTTCAAGACTACTGGTTATTTATCTTGGAATACAACTAATCAAAATAATGCACACGGAATTCTGTGTCCTTTTATCTGTGTATGAACTTTGTCAATATTTAGCATGTGGAAAAAGTTTGAACAATCTGAAGTGACTCTAAGGGACTTAATTGTATAATGGTTTGAGGAAATACACTTGTACAATATATGGGTAACATTTTGACCTTGGTAGCTTAAAGAAAATGAACAAAAAGTGTAGTGAATAAAGCAGCTGTCAAAATCCAATAATATTTTGACACCTCCCTTAATTTTATTTTTACACTGTTTTTCACCATGTTGATATTTTGCATCTGTCATTGTCCCAACTGAAAAATTTAAAACTTTTTGGTTCATTTTGTTGTCAGTTGGGCTGGTTTTATATTGCTGCAAATAGTCAATCACCTTGTCCCATTTTAGCTGTGTTAGACTTCAGAAATTCAGTCATATTCATTTGCTGCTACTGGAATATCAACACTTTAAGGAAGGCCTATTATCAACATGGTAACAAATAAATTATTATGCTTCACAAGACCTGTAGAATGTTTAGTATTTTATTGAATACCCAGACAACTATGTTGTAATTGGTTAGTAGTGATCCAGTGCATGCTTCATAACTTGTACTGTTATAATCATTTCAAAGATAACCCTACAACCTGTGCAATTTTTCATATTTAGTGAACTGGAGAAGGCTATCCGAAGTTAACCCTTAACCCTTTAAGCCCTAGGCCCTGATGAAAATGAAATTTCTCTTTACATGATCACTACTTGTTTGAACATTCAAGTGACAAAAATAAGGGAAGTGATCACCAAGGATAAGATGTCTTGATATCTAGACAAATTCTCCTCACTTGTTCCATAAGAAATGTATGGAGATCAGTAATGAGAATATGCATTTTTATATCAGGGCTTAAAGGGTTAAGCCCCAATAGTGGCAAGCATCTATGGAGAATAGTTAGGAGAACATGCATGTTAATACTGGGGCTTGAAGGGTTAAATGTAACATTCTTTTCTGTAGACTACAAATACTGCCTTCTTCTATTTAGGGATACGCTGGCAAGAAGAACATCAGCTGCCACGTGGAAATGTAGAAATGCCTGAAGTGAGCTGAAGCACCACGCATGACGGGGGGATGGCATTTCTAAGAAGGGCTGTTTGAGCAATAGCACTTGTAAATGAAAGTCGTCCCGAAAATTTGCAGTATCCTCCGGATATTTTCTGTGACGGCCCCGCAAAAATTTCAAACTTTCTGAGGTTTAACCTCATTCAAGAAATACATGAGGGAGTATGTACTAGGGAGTAGCACTGTTCACTTGCACACACTTTGTCAAATACAGTGCATGATTGTTTGCAGTTTCCAAACATGATTTGAGATTAACTTACCTTACAAAATAAAAATTGTGACCCATGTCCCGATTTTTTCCTGCATTGTTCCAGAATATTTTCGTCTTTCCCAGAAAATTTCTCGAGTCTCCCGATTCCCAGCAAAATCTCCAGATTCCCAGAAGAATTTGCTTTTCTCCTGAAACAGTCCTTCTTAGAGTTGTCACCCCCCGTACGCATGTGCAAAGTTTTCATGTGCCAGCTTACTTTGCACATGCTTCTCACCCAACTTTTTCTGCGCAAAATGAGGGATTCTTACAATGTCCTCTTTTGTCGACACTCGCGCTCATTACCAGTTCTCATCAGTTCTTTCTAGTTAACTTCTGTCACTGAATCAAAAGTCATTGCAGCCATGTTACCCTTCATTGTTTTAGTTGAATGCTTCATGCAAACTTCACATTTCCTGTATAGGGATTTTAACCTACTAGTAAGTAATTCATTATAGAATATAACTGTTTTTGTAATTAAACATCCATAAACAAATTGAATATGATTGTGACATTTTGCTAGGGGCTATTTCTGTGAAGTGCAGATGATGCTTCTGAACGAGTGTCATAGCTGACCTTTCATTTGGACCATTTAGTGTCCAGAATTAGATTAGCCATTTAACACGCCTCCACCTGTATATACAGTAGTAAATCATCTAGGGTCACCTCACATTTTTCTCATCATTTCTTCACACTTCACAGCAAAACTTTTATTTTATTGGTACATAGAAACTAAACTTTGGGAAGAACATGCAATCTTCTCAACTTGTTTCCAAAAATTGGAGTCCATACTAGAAAGTGCCTTATTTCAAAAAGCAGTTATTATTAAATAATATCGTTGTGTCAGTTCATTTCACTTTGCAACTTAAACACAGAATACTTTTGCTTAATGATCGGACTGACATCCACACGCTGCTACGTTCTAATTAAACAATAGAGTTCTTCTGTCGAAGGCACCGTGTGATAGGTTGCGCGAGGAATTTTGATGTTCACAACAATTGAGGGCTTGTTTGAGCATCAAATTTCGGTGGGAACCTATCACACGTTGGGCCTCAGACAGAAGGACTCTATTGTTTTTATTGTACAATGCTAAAATTGTGAGCGAAAATTGCCAAAAACGGGCACTATGCACAGATAGGTGCCCGCTGAGGAGAGACACTATCACGTCATATGATTGATTTCGACCAATGGGAGCACGCTAAAATTTAGCGTTGTACTATAATCACCACTGGAACGTGTTCTTCAGGCCATGCTCACATTATACCAGATCGCTTTTTGTGCTGGCACAGAATTTGACCCAGCTTGATGTGAACAGAAAAGGCCCAAAAACTGCACAGACTTTGTATGGCATTTTGATTGAGTTACATGTACCTGTCAAGGTTACGCTTGCAGAAGCAAGAAAACCTAACGAGTTCAAAGTGTTGCCATTTAAATGCAAAAGCACTCCAGAACAAAAATTATGCCGAATTCAGCATTTCATGGGTGGACAGAAAGCCTATCCAATGTGGTTTGAAGCTGACATGAAAACTAATCCCTGTGTAGTGAAAACTTAGCCTTGAATACTGTGAACCACCATTTACAATAATAATTAGTATTGTTTGGTTGTTTCTTTCAGTCATTAAAATTTCCAGGTCACAGCACTTTCTTACTTGTGATGAATGATTACTACAGCAAGATGGAAATTCAATAAAGATAATATAAAAAGTATGTCTTTGTCACATTCATTTTCCACGGCTGAAAGCCTTAAATGGCTTAATCATGGTGGTGTGAAATGTTGGCTATTTATCCCCTTTACGTCTTGTTCCTGCCCATTCTTGGTGGTTACCGCATCGTGCTTTTTTCATTGTAATTGCAAAACTAACTAGTATATAATTATGTAACTGGCTGCTTCTAGATTTACATATCACTTGGTTCTCTTACAAATACAAATTTTTCTTATAGTCGCACTCCTCCCCCCCCCCCCCCCCCCCCCACCAATCCACCTCAAAATCACAGCCACCTCAGAATAGACACAAGTGAGACTGGCAGTTTATTACTTTGCATTATTTTAGTGTTTTATTTTGTATTTGAGTACGGCATGTTAGTATTGGTATTACAAAATTATAGATGTAACAAAAGTCCATGTATAAGGATGCAAAAATATATTAATCTTGAGAGCTAAAAATCATTGGGTTGACTTTGCAAGGCCTAAGAGAGATTTAGAGGTTAACATAAAGTAGAAGTATTGTTGTGGTCAAACAAATAATTTGCTGCTGCTGTAATCTTTTCTTTCGGAATAAGTTTGCATCCCCACGAAGCTTGAGGGCCCCACGGCTTCAGCTGAAAAAAATTGGGGCTTTAAGGCTCTATCTCCCTACCCCACGTTCCAGGAATCACTGTTTTCGTTCAGACTAAACAAAAGTGTTGGGCTCCTGAATTGTATGACCAAAATTTTAGGACTCCAGGGCTTCAGACCCACCCCTTCCCCTTTTTTAGACCCTGAAAAACAAACCCTTAAAATATTCTGTCTATTTTGTAACACCAACTCAAAACTGTAATGCCTATGCCCTGGGGGGGGGGGGGGGGGAGGTACTCTACATACATTTTTGGCAGGGGGTGTGCCACAGGGACTTAAGACTCTTACCCTATACCACGTACAGCAGCATTTTGGAACCCCATTCCAGACTAGACACCAGAAATCCCTATTCTACCCCAGACTCGCGAATTGCCAATTCCTACCACTTTCCTACCAAACGAGAAAATTTTAGCAAAATACTTGGAAGATCATTTTCTGCTCTCTTAGATTGTTTGAGAGTTTTAAAGGCATGTGTAAGCCAATAATTTAATATAATAATAATAGGTTGATCTGTTCAGCTGTTTTAGGGACAGACCATTAGAAAAGTTATGGGAGGGTGAAGTCCAAAAAAATTCATTCAAGGGAAAGAGAGAGCAAAAAATTCATGCACAGCAAGTAGCCCACAAAAAAGTTCTTGCACAAAAAAATTCGTGCAACTCAAAAATTCCCCGCCCCCATAACCTTTCTAATGGTCCGTCCCTTAGCCGAAACTTTAGGCTGTAGAAAATATTAGGAAACGGAATCCTTTCCGCCGAATCTCCGAGCTGCTAATGGCTGTCCAAAAATGTTAGCTGACCTTATTTTACACTCTTAATGACATAATTATTTGTCTCTCCGAAAACAATAGGAATTAATCATTCCCCTTGTTACGGAAGTCTGAGGTGATGTTTCACCAAAGAAATCTCTAATTTTATATCTCAGGGGATTTAGGCCTACCAAACAGCTATTCCGCTGAAACGAACCATCAGGTGACCCTGACCACTGGACCAAAACTCTGATTTCTATACCCCATTCCAGACTAAACTGCTTAAAAACCATACCCTTCACAGCAGCACATATCCATATGGCTTATGCAGTACTGAGTAGTGCCTCCCCACCCCCTGGGCCTGAGCAGTTAGCACACATCACACACATACACTTAATTGGTTCTGAGATAACTCCTTTCAAGTCATGGTGGTCAACTTAAAACTGTGGCATAGGATGAATGGGAGTGTAATCTTCCATCAGACATGCCATCACAGCCTGTGAGAACACAGAATAACAGAATGTCAGTGAAAAAAATTAACATCAATCAAAAAATGAATGTGGCAGAAGTTTGGTGCCTGGCCCTTCATCAGTGGATTCCAAATTATGATTTGTCATTCCATCACTAAAAAGCTGGCATGGCACTAACAAATTTATTGTTATTTTTAACTACCTTCAAATTTGTCTTTATTTAACATTTTAAGAACAGCCAGTCTGCATTCAACTATCTAGTACTGTTCAGTATCTTCATCAGTGAACAGTTTTGGTCCGCACAAGTTTACCAGCCGTTCAGATCTTTTACAGATCCTGCACATAACAGCAACATTTTCCGGCGTTCACAGTCCTTTGCTACTTTCTCACTTTTATTATTTAGGGCCGTAGATCTTTTCAGATCAGATATATATGCTGCGTATTTTTAACATGGTTTGGCCATGTATTCGTTGACGGATAGTTTCTCTATCCTTGTGAAGATTACACGACAGTGACATGATATTTCAGATGCTTTATTTGTTCATTGTTCATAGTCACGTGCTATGCACGTTGACAAAACATTTGATTTCGAGTTCATATCGGGAGTTTAAAACCATGTGTACATCAGCAGAGGACTGACTCGGTCAGGTTAGTGACTTGAACTTGTTGCTAGACTGTGCTGACCAACGCAATAACGTTCAGCCGTCGACAGTTGCATTAAAACTTTCGGTTTGGGCTGTATCATGTCACTGTCATGTTACACTTTCTATGCAGTAATCAGCCTTGCTTATAGTACTACAAGTTTACAACATACTAAAAAATATTGAAATAAAGTGAAACTAGTTGAAATGCACTGAGCAATTTCAACCAAGCTAAAATGCTTAAGGTCATTCCCCCGAAATAAAATGTAACATACGATTTTTGTCAAACTTTCACAAGTTGTTATCTATCGTGCAATGTTTTGAAATATAAAATAAAAAGAATAGGTCCCCATGTCCGTTTACGAGATATTATCGTCTCAAGTTACCCTATAATTCCATGCAATTTCGCCTAACAAACACATGTTATTTGATCAGTTTACCCTACTTTCTATAGGAACAGTAAGCACATAATTAAAGCAAATCTTGAAATAATGTACTAGACGTAAAATATCGATAACAAGGAACAATTTGCTAGATGTTTTATGGCAGATGCTCGAGGCATCAGACGAAATTGCCTTAAAACCCTCCTCACGTGCGTGTTCTAGAGGTCGTGATTTCATCTCCATGAGTAATGCGTTTCTAGTAATAATTTTCTTGTCGAACATGTTTTTTTTTTCTAACTCTTTGAACAAAAATAGATTGAACGGTAGGTCAAAAATATGTGGAAAAAAGATAGGTCACCGTGCTTGTTTAAGAGTAAATGACTTTTCTTTTCTCTGGTGAGCTTAGTCTTATAGGAAACCTAGTACTCCCTGGACGTGCGCGCGCTGTGAGTGCGCGCTAATGACGCAACAAATCGTGCGCAGTAGGGATGCACAATGCAATGCAGGGCAATGACCTTAAATTATGTCCAAGGGAAGACAGAGGGTCATAGTTTAATAGGGCTCTGCTGGGGTAACTTCGGCCGTTGACAAAACCTGGATCAGACCGGATCGGATCGGATCGGATCGGACTGACAAGACCTGGATCGGATCGGACCGGACTCACGAAACCTGGATCGGCTCGAATTGTGTTAAAGAAACCCATATCTACTCATTGAAAGTAGACGCATTTCAAATTCCGACTAAAAATGGTCAAGTGGTATCTCTGGATCAAGATGACGAAGAGAGATCAAAAAAGTGATTGTCATTGCACTGTTTTTACTTTTTCCTCTCCATTCTGTCGTGAAGACTTTTTGTTTATTGTTATGGGTTTACACTCTGTAAACTACTTCATATCATGGAAAGAATATTTTTTTCAAGAGGGAAGGTCCTAAGAGGAATTTTGAAGAGGAAAGGTACAGAAAGCGTGTGCCAAAGCATGTACCGAATTGAGCACGAAGTAACAACGATATCCAGATAACTCGCGTCTTTCTCATTCTTCATTCTTTTTCATTACAAGGTTTTTAGAATGTAATCACTGCTTCCATTTTTCGTCCAGATTCTAGAAAGGTGGATTATTAGATCTGCGCTGACAATTACGATAGCCTGATTCACACGATGGTACAGTGTTTGCGGTAAGCCCGCATGACGAAAATTGTGTTAAGTTTGAGCAAAAGGTTTGATGTCACCTTATCCAAACTAAAACAAAATGTGACCTACTGAGGTAATAAGTATAGAATAGTAGTAACTTTGGACCTATTTAACAATGCAAGCTATCACTGTAGTATAACAAAGTAATTCGTTTGCTTTCTAACATTAATGTAGGTTTAATTATTGATTGTGTTTCAGGTTTTCTGAAAAAGCCCTTTCAAGTAATGACAGTATACTCGAAGTTTCTTTTCAAGCGACAGCCGTGTTCATTCAGGAGCATTATAGTTTCATTTTGATATTCACAATTAAAGTGTCTACTCAAATTATATTAGCTTTGCAAGCGTTTGCATGCAAAATGTTTCAAAGACGTCACAGTGAACACAAATACCCATCCACATTTTATAAAATAATAATTTATCCTTTTTCTGGTTCATTTCAACAATGTGATGTAGCATAAACCAAAGAAAACACACAGTTCATATGCAAAATTTCATTTGTTGTTACATGACAAAACAGGGTCTCAAAGTGAAAGATTTTTGTCCTTGCTAATCGTATTTTTGACACTGATTTTTGGAAGGGGTAAATCGTTCAGTCATGTGACCAGTTTCTGCAGATGGTATTGTATATAAATCCAACATTATCGAGTATTTTCATGTTTACAGGTCGATTCATTAATAGCTAAAATTTCAAGTAAAGGACGGTAAAGACGCGAGTTTTCTGTACATCATTGTTGCTTTAGGTTCCATTCCTCTTTGGCTTTCCGCTTGATCTCTCCCTCTAGAAAGAAGTAATCGTTTAATGAAGTAGTTTAAATGCATAACAACAAATGGTAAGTCTTGACCATAGAATGGAGAAGGTAAAAGCCTGATCTCTCTTTGTCATCTTAATCCAGAGATACCACCTGACCATTTTCAATGGAAATTTTGAACTAAGCCTACTTTAAATAAGTAGATATGGGTGTCTTTAATAGAATTCGAGCCGATCCAGGTTTCGTCAGTCCGATCCGATCCAATCCGATCCGGTCCGATCCAGATTTTGCCAACGGCCGGTAACTTCCTAACAACTAAAGTGGAATTGACTCAGCGACATGAACAAAATGAATGGTGCCTCCATGAAACTTTGATAGTGACAGAAAGTAAGATCACTGGATGGATTTTTGACAAGGACACTAATTGTCCTTGTCCTTGTCCTTGTCCTAATTGTCCACTAATTGTCCAAAACTGTTCAAAACAGATTTTTAAATTCAGATGGTGGACATGTATACACCCAATAATGGTGCCTCTTTGTTGAGTTGCATCAGCACACCTGGAGCACCTGGATGGGGGGGGGGGGGGGGGGGGGGAGGGGCACCCAACAAGAAAATTTTAGCAAAACACTTTGAAATACCATTTTTCTGCTTTCTAAGATTGTTGTAGAGCTTTGTTAAGGTATGTTTGTGTAAGCTAATACAGGTTGACCTGCTTGGCAGTTTTAGCTGAAAATTTAGGCCACAGAAAATTTTAGGAAACAGAATCCTATCTGCTAAATTTCCAAGCTGAACAGCACATCTTTCCCTCCGAAAACAATAGGAATTGATAACTCCACTTCTTACGAAAGTCTGAGGTGATGTTTCAGCAAAGAAATGTCTAGTATTCACTGGAATTAAATCCGAATATCTCAGGTGATTTAGGCCTTCTGAACTGATATTCTCCAAAACAAATCGTTGGGTGCCCATGGGATAGGGTGTGGGGGGGGGGGGGGGGGTGGGGGGCTCAGAAGGCATGCCCATCATAAAAAGTAGCAACAACTGGTCTGAATTATGGGCTGCTAGGGCATAAGTAAGTCATCCTAGCAGAAAGCAGAAGTAGGTTTGTAGGCCACTGCAAAAGAGCAAATGCCCAACCTGTTTCAAATATTATTTTTTGGCAATCTTGGCCCCCTGGGCTAAAAAGGGATAAGATAAGATAAGATAAGATAACTTTATTTATACACGGTTTTTCCATCAGTCAATTAAATTACTGGACTATCTACCTATCTAACTAACTACAAAAATTACCCTAGCCAGACATGTCGTTGAGAGAGAAGTGGCCACCGCTTAGGAAATGCAGTGAATGACAGAGTAACTGTGTGGAATGTACTGTCTAGGAATGTCTTGACTGCAGTTGCACAATGATGATGAAGCCCCTTAATTCATTTGGGCAAGGAGGATGGGGAGCACTGAGTCAATGTCTGAGTCACCTGCATCTATGTCAACACCAAAATTTACAGTGTAGTTCTTACCATAATTGTCCACTTTCTGTTCTCTGCCTCTTGCCATACAAGGGATTTTTCAGATAGGAACACTTCATCAGTTACTTCTTCAGGTTTTCTTGGCAGGCAGTGCAGGAAAACTGCATCTTTCTTGGCAAGAGACATCAACTGCAAATAGAGCAGACATTTGAATCTGATTGCCTCTTGTAGTAACAGGTTGCTACATACTAAACAGCAACCAGAAGCAAGTGTTGAATGATTCACGCATAAGTTGTTCAGGTACCCAACTCACTAAAATGCTCTTGCAACACTTGCTTCTCTCTACATTGTACACTTCTGTAAAGCAGTATGATTACACTGGCATACAGTTGGGCACAGGATACCCAAGGATAACGTATAGAGTGAATTTTAAGTTCAGTTCTCCACACACTGTTGTAGATTATGCTAGGGTCTCCTGTGGTAGGGGTATTAAGTGTATAGTACTGGAAGTAATCAGTGCATGGACTAATATCCCATTTATGAGAGTATGGAAACCATGCACTTAAAGAGCAATTACTACACTTGTTTCCATACAGAATGTAAGAGCTAGCAACTTGAATAAGAATACCTTGTTATTAACTTGATAACCTGCAAATGACTTTAATCTAGCAGCCTTCTCCTCTTCTTGTCCCATACTGATCCATGTGTCAGTCACAATCACATCTGCATTAGAACATGCCTCCCTGGGGTCATCAGTCAAGTTTAGTGATGTGCTATTCTAGAATACAAAATGTATGCTCATAGGCAGTAACAGGAAACTAGAGAGCAAAGTTGCTCTAACTGTGTCAATTTTTGATCATTATGTGAACGATGTTACTTGTTTTAAATATCTTGGAATTTTAATATCGTCTGATTTTACCTGGACAAATCATGTCGAATACATGGCAGGGAAAATTAACCAAAGGCTTGGCCTACTTAGGCGCATTAAGCATTTATTACCGTTTAGGGCGCGCCTTCTTTTTTATAAAAGTCTTGTCATGCCCTTATTCGAGTACGCAGATCTTGTTTGGGGTGACAAGCATAATGTAATGTTAATGTCTAGCCTACAAGTTTTGCAAAATAAGGCGGCTAAAATAATTTTAGATCGACCGCTGTATTCATCTGCGTCGCATGCATTAGCGACTCTGAAGTGGATACCATTAGAAAAAAGGCGTTTCCAGCGAAGATGTGTGCATGTATACAAATGTCTAAATGGACTTATAAATCATGAATTGACTTTAGTAACACAGCAACATCAGCATAATTATAACACCAGACATGAAGTCAATCTTAGACTCCCCTACGTTAGAAGGAATTGGGGAAAACAAAGAACTGCCTATCATGCTGTAAATGATTTTAATTCTCTCAGCCAGATAACACGAGACTCTGCCAATGTAAATATTTTTAAGCGACAGGTTTTTAATTTTTTAATTTATTAATAAGTGTTTTATAAATTTCATATTTTTTTTCACATGTCTCAAACTGAGGAGGTTCCTAATATTTGTGGATTATAATAATTATGCAGGACCAAGTAACTTACTTCTTGAGCAAAGCCTTGAGAAACCTTTGTAATTTCACTATCTGGTTCATAGCCCTTGCAAAGAAAAACATTCAAACAAAAATACAGTCAATGTATGCACATAATTATTCAGACAAAAATAACATTGCATGATACGTCAAGTCTGTGACTAAAGGCTCTATGCTAAGAGTAAAAATTTAGTCCACTGTCCATCAGTGTCCATCATCAGAGGTTAGGGAGGGGAGGGTAAGGTCAAATCCGTCACAAACTATCATCCCCTACAATTCTAGTACACTGAAAAATCAACTACTTGACAGACTTTGGAGACCACACTATCGTTAAGTATTACTCTGCTGATCCCCCAGCCCGGGGGGGGGGAGGTACTCAGGTATATTTATTTAATGATGGAGAGGTGCAAATAAGGCCAAATTTTTGTATCCTAAAAAAGTCCCACTAGGCTAAAACTGAACCCAAAAAAAGTCCAATGACCCAGAATGTAACCTAATCTGCATTTGAGTAAATCTGCATTTTTCCAGAGTTTGTAAATGAAACCTATGCAATTCTTTGACATAACATTGAGACTCTTAGGTACACACACTTTTTATCAAGCCTAAGAAAAGCCCTGCCAAAAGCTTTCTAGTACCCCCCCCCCCCCAAAAAAAATAAGTCCAGATCACTAGTTTCTAACCCAAAAAAGGACTTTGCACCTCCCTGTTACTAAATAAAATAATGTACCTAAGTGACCCCCCCCCCTTCCTCACCTATAAGGCACCCCAGAGACATTTGGAATATTATTCACAGACTTTTGATGAGCTTTCACTTCACCATCAACCAATTTATAGCTTGAAATCTTGAAATAGATTATTAGAGGTGCTTCTACATGTATTTAAAATCTACCTTTGGAGTTGCAACATTTAAGTGCATTCCAAACTTAGGTGCTGCCATCATGAATGAATGAATAATATTGTTACCATCACCAACCCAAGCAACCGTGTGGCCATAAAGACTGCCAAAATGCTCCTTGGACAAAAAACACAATTTCAAGTAAACACAATCAAAGATTAGAAGACATGTTTTGATGGGTCTCATGACATCATCAGTTACAATGGATTTCAAACTAAAATTAGGAATTTATGCCCAATGAAATGATACATTAAGAGTGAAATACATTAACTAATTAATTAATTACACGCAGGTAGAAAAACCAGGAGACAAAAACAAAAACAAACTAAGGAAACTTTGAAAGATACCAAAAGAGAGAACATCAGATTAGCACAACATAACTTATTGATTTAAGTTCCCTTTTTCCCACTTGATAGGCAAAGCTTGATCCTTCAGATTGAATTGAAAATTAGTTTCATTGGAGTCTATGATTTCAATGAATAGATGAAACAATCTGTGTTCAAGTAAAATACTGTAAACTGCCACATATAAGCTCCCCCGCATATAAGCCCCCCTGGTTATAGGCCCATCTACTTGTAAACAAAAAATACATCTGGTTATAACCCCCCCCCCCCCCCCAGATATAAGCCTTCCTCTTGTTTTCCTTCTTTCCTTTTAAATATTAAGCACTCTCACAGAACACTGCGAAGATGAACTCTAAGCTTCTGTTTTGTTACATTCTGGTTACGTTCGTGTTGTTACAGTTTTGATTTTGTTGTTAAAATTGAAATGAATTCAATTTATTATGACATTTTAAAGGTTGAATAAAAGCTAGTAAATTAAAAACGTATTTTGATCAACACTACTGTGGCTCATTTCGAAATGTTTTTTTTTTATTCCACCTATAAGCCCCCCCAGATAGAAGCCCCTCCATTTACCGCATAAGCCACCCAAAAGTTCCCCTCACGAAGTTGTATATTAAGCCCAGGGCTTATAGGCGGCAGTTTACAGTATAACAGTTCTCACTAAGCCTTAAGGTTGTTTTGTTAGTACTGTTTGGTTATTCCTCGATAAGAATTCTGCTATAAAGATGCCAAAATATGTATTAATTGGTTAAATAAAAAAAGGACACTAGTACTTGCAGAGTCTGTTAAATAGCAGGTCTGAAAACACAGGATTTACCCAGTGTTTTAACATGATAAAAACTTTTACTTTACCCTCCTATTGGACTATGCACATTTAACATACCTGTAGTGTCAGAAAGTCTGCAAGGATTTGTATAGGGTGGTACATCTCAGATAAACCACTGTGAAAGAGAAAATGATTAAAAAATTAATCAATAATTACATAATAGTCTCCATAAATTATATTTAGAACACACTTCTCAGGTTAATTTTTACTACCTTTCTCTTAATCAAGGAAGTAAAAATATATATCATAATGCAAATTATTATAATAAATAATACATAATTTGGTCAAAATGTCCAGACAAAACTCCAACAAAACTACAGACATTTATACCCAGGCAACAATTATTTTTATCACAATGTGCCCCCACAGAAGGTTTTTTGGTTTGAATCCCCCACCCCTCTGGAAATTCCAGTTTAGACTCATACTTTCCTTCAAAAAATTTGGCCTTTTAAGATCTCCCTCCTCCTCTGGATTTCCAGTAACCCTCTGTGGTGGGGGTATGGATATTTTCTGGAACCACACAATTTTTCTTTGAGGTGTTTTTGACGGCTTTCACGCGGCATCCATTTAAATTGACCAATCAGATCCAAGAACTAAGAGAGGACCAGTTGTGAGGGTGATCATGAGACTTGATGACTCTGCTGTTAAAGTTCTTCTGTTTCAATTAAATTGGCTGGTTGACATGGACACCATCAAAAGTTGTCAAAAAGACATCAAAAATTGTAAAAAAGCATACAAAATAATACAAAACTTGATGCAAGTGTTTGATATGGCACACAGTGCTGTTAAAAGGTCTGGAAAATGTTTCAAAATATTTTCTAACTTTCAACACTCTAATTATTTTACCCCAGCCTTCTAATCAACAATCAGGTACCTGAGTCGCAATAAGAATAAATAAAAGAACTGATTCTGTACAAAAATGAAACTAGGACAACAAATTTGACATATTTCATTAGCAGAGAATATATGTACCTGATGACTGGTACTGTGGCTGCTTCTGCCAAGTTTTCAAGATCTTGCTGTTTGTTGACCCGTGCCAGGACAAAATCACAAAACCTTGACAGCACTCTGCATCAAATGACACAAGGTAAAGTTCAAGATGTAAACATTCAAATAACCGAGTGACATTAGCAGACTAAGGGCAGTACTTCATGTAAGACTACGTATACCTTAAGTCTCACACCAAGTACATACCAGCTGACTAACCATTTGGCCAAATGGCACAATTTATAACACTAGTACAAGGGTAATCATATGGAAGTCCATCAGTACACATAACAGCCTGACTCTTTTTCATTTGCAAAACATAAACAAGGAGTTCACAATAGATTAGTTAAAGTCTCACACAAGAGACACATTCAAATGTTATTTACCAACTGTTCTACATGTTCTAGAGTGGAGTACACAGCCATAACATAGCAGTGTTGCCTCTTTGCAACTAATAAATGCTTTATCATAACGACAGCTCATCAGAGAATACAAAGATCAGTTTAATTTACTGATTGTCCACTCAAAATAAAATGATACATCATTTCTTGAGGTAACATTGTATCTTATAAATGTGGGGGCAAGGTGGCATAGTGGTTATTTTGCGCGGGACAGATCTAAATCAGTCGGTGGTTCAAGGCCTGGTCCCTGCATGCCGTCACATAGTTAATCCTGAGACAGGAAATCAATTAATCCACACTGTCTCTCTCTGTTGTAGTTCAATTTTATCCTTGGCTCAATTTTTGTTTTCTTTTGTTTCATATTCATTATCATAATATTAACAGAAAAAAGAGCAAAGGAAAATAAAAATTGAACCAAGGATAAAAAACAATACTCTCAGCTGCTTTACACTGCAGAAACTGGGGATGAGCTCCAGCCACATTGTATCCCACATTACCTTTTTTGTATCTTACAAATACGTGTACAAGAAATGTGCAGTTCCAGAAAATTTCCATACTCTCGACACAGAAGGTTTGTTGTTTTGCCCCCCCCCCCCCCCCACTAAGAAATCCCAGTTTAGCTTCATACTTTGCTCCTAAAATTTTGGCTTTTAAGACCCCCTCCCCCTAGGATTTTCCAATTACGTTCCATGGGGTGGGTATGGATTTTTTCTGGAACTGCACAAAATGAAGTGAACTATAATATTACCTTCCCGTATCCCCAATAGATTCATTCACTCCAAGATGAAAGTCATTGTCTGTGAGGTACACACAGTGGCCACCAAGTAGGGCAAGCCCTGTTTGTAAGGATTGGCAAAGTTAACCCTTAATAAAATAAAGCCCCGTCATCTTTTTTCAAATTCTCCTTACTGGTCTCCATACATTTCATAGAGTACTAATTGGGAGACATTGTTAAGACATCAAGACTAATCATCTTTGGTGATCAATTCCCCAATTCTCATGACCTTTACGTGTTATAATGCACTGATACGATGAGGAGAAATTTGATGCTGATCACCACTGGGGCTTAAAGGGTTAATTAAGGAATCTATACAAAACAACTCCACAGTACGCTCACTTAATGTTAAAATTTTAGCTTCCCAGATTTATCTTACCAGTTTCTGCTGAGACTCGTGTCCGTGTACTACGCTTCTGGAAAATAAGAGCAGCTGATTTTCCCTCTAAAAGTCGAACTGTCTGCAATGCAAATCAAACCATAATTCTGCTGTTTGCAACACATTTGAAAATGCACAATTAATTTCTTTTGTGTGGTTTACACTGTCTCATAATTATCATAAGATAGTGATTCTTACACTGATACCTCTTTGCCATTTTTTATTCTTTCTTTCAGATCAGCAGCAGTCCACAACAGGTACCCAATTTCATCACTGCTGAAGTCTTTGAGTGTGAGAAGGTCACGACCCATAACAGATGGAAATCCATGGCTACAGAAAACACAAAAACAGACTACAATATACTGCAAAGTTGTTGTACTTTTCCAATGCAGGAAGGAAATAAGATTATCATAATATTTAACCCTTTAAGCCCCAACAATGACAAGTATTTATTACCCTTTACAATGTTACTACTAATGATTAAACTTACAGGTCATGAAAAGGAAAAGATGACCAAAGATAAAATGTCTTGATGTCTATTCAAATTCTCCCAACTAGTAAACTTGAGAAATATTATGGAAAACAGTGAGGAGAATATGTATGTAACTGATATAATTTGGGGTTAAAGGGGTAAAGTGCAGTCTACATTTTCCCAGTTTTAAGTTAGCCTGCATGCATCCAAGCCTTCACTCATCTAAACCAAAAAAATGTCTGAAGGAGGCAGGGTTGCTCATCATCTCTTTTAGAGATCTCATTTTTTGGTAAATTTTAGGGTATTCAAGGCAACACAGCGATATTTTAAGCCAATAAGATAATGTTTAGAGATGAACGCTCAACAATCAAGAATGCCATCATACTCTGTTGGTGGTCTAGACCAATGAGGCAGGAAACCTTCAAAATTTCTTCACAACCTTATATATTAATTTAAAGTTTGGTACTCATCACTGGACATCTTATTCGTCTGTCTGTTTTACCCGTTAGGGGTTCAAATAAAGCTTGAGCCACACCAAACCACAAGAAGCCCTCACATCAAATATGAAAACATGAGTACCCTGGTAGAAATCCTATGCAGGATCCTACAGGATTTTCTAGGATCCTATAGGATCCTACAGGATCCTGTAAGTTCACACAGGATCCTACCCAGGATCCTAAATGGCACCAAGTCATTCAGGATCCTGCTTAAGATTGTGTAGGATCCTGTTTAGGATCCTATAGGATCTCGTTTAGGATCCTGTAGGATCCTATAGGATCTTGTTTAGGATCCTGTAGGATCCTGTAGGATCTTAAACAGGATCCTACAGGATCCTATAGGATCCTAAACAAGATCCTATAGGATCCTATAGGATCCTACAGGATCTTATATAGGAACTTATCAGGATCCTGGTTAGGATCCTATTAGGATCTTATTAGGATCCTGGGCAAAATTTTTACCAGGGTAAAAGATTAAAGTTTGCTCATGACCATGCCTAAATTATTCAAGGATTATGGCCACCCCCCACCCCCCCAAGCAAAGAAATGAACAGCAAAGACAAGCAAACTTAAATCTTGAATTTGAATTTACAAATTTGATATGAGGGTGCCCTGTGCCATAATGTTTGGTAGACTACAGCCATACCTAATCAGCTATTAACTGATGGAAGCTTGAAGTACAGACTGAAACCCTGCTAATGTGACCACAGATCTAGACAGGCCATTAAAATGTTATTGACGTATTTGAGGTATTTCTTGGTTGGTGAGACATGCCAGCAGTTGTTTTGGGGAGTTTAAAGAAATTAGAGTAAATGGGTATTTCATAGCCTGAGAAAACAGCCGATGTTTCATGAGGTCGCCACTTGAGCCCTTGCAAAATGACGTCTGAGAAATGGGCGTAGAAATTCCATACTGATGATGTGTCACTACCCAGTACACCGAATTGCAGTAACGTTGTCATACAAGAAAGGAAAAACTAAAAAAGAAAAAAGCCAAATAGGAATTAATTAGCTTAAGTCATGATGGCTTCCAGTATTTTTCTTCCAAGGAAATATGATCCAGGAGGGTAGCCATAATAAATTATTGTCTCCTAAGCTAAAAAGTTAAAATAAAGAATTTTAGCAACAAACATCTGTTCAGTGGCAGTATAGGAAGCTCTGAGAATTCTTAATGCCTAATTATGTACCAGTTGGTCAAATTGAAGCTTCAACATCCCCCCTCCCGGGCATACCCCGGGCATTTGACTGTGATTCTTGTCCGGGGAGGGGGGAATTTGAACATTGCCTTGAAAGGGTGGAGAATTTTGAAACAGATTTATCTCTTGTTCTAGTGTAATACGCCCGTGAGTTTTTTCGGTTTTGCAGGGTTTGACAGATTTCCAAGATAGAATTTCACCTTTGTTAGTGAATAACTCTTTCAAAAGGGTGTTTAAAAGAAGTTTGAAGGTGTCATCACGGCACATCTCTCTCTGAAAAGTGTGAACAGTGTTTGATTGAAGACGAAATTTGTCTTTGAGGAGAGGTATTTCAGAACTAATTGGTGGGGCATTTGAACAGCCTGTTTGCCCTGAGGGGAGGGAATTTGAACAAACTAATCTTCAAAACTTCAAATGCCTGGGGGGTTGCCTGGGGGGGGGGGGGGGTGGGATGTTGAAGCTTCAATTTGACTGGTACATTAATTCCTATTTGGCTTCTCATTTTTCATTTTTATATGGCAACGTTATTGCAATTAGGTGTAGTAGTGCTTCTGATTGGTTGGCATTTTCTTTTAACCAATCAGAAGCACTATCAAGATCTGGGTAGTGTCACGTCATCAGTATGGAATTTCTGCGCTTGTTACTCAGACGTCGTTTTTCGAGGGCTTAAGTGGCGACCTCGTGAAACGTCGGCTGTTTTCTCAGGCTAGTTATTTCAATAGGAAAAAAGACATTGAAATTTGAAGTACATTTAAAATAATTATCAATAAGAATAATAATAATTTATTACTTGTACTTGTTGTGAGCAAAAGCGCATTACATTTTTTAATTAAAAGACAACAAGAAATCTACCAAAATTAAAAAAAACTCAAATCTAAAAACCTAATACTGTATGTAAAAAATATAAAAATCTACCTATTTAACTTGTAAGCCTTTGAATTAAGCTTTTTAACGTATCTAAGCTTACGTTTTTCAATGCAAGGTGTTATAAGAACAATTGACTTTTAGTAATTCACTCACACCCCTAAAGCGCTCACCTTTCACTACAATGTCGCTTGGAAGAAAGGGCTCCTCCTACTCTACAGCGAGCAAACAGAGAGTCTGTTCCTTTGGCACCATAACACAGCAAAGAACCGATTCGGTAGCATCCCCGAAATAAACGAAGGGAAGCCATATCTTCAGTGCCACCACTATCACCGATATCTCACGAAGATTTCCCGAACATTGCCGAAGACTGTTTTGGCGGGACCAACGCGAGCAAAGCACTGATAGCTACTGATTGGTCAGCAGATTTCTTTCGTAGAAACCAAGATGGCGTCGGACGACGAGGATGTGCCAGGTTTGTTTATTTTCCTTTTTTCGTTTTATTTCAAACTTTTTTGGAATACCTAAGATTACGTCAGGTCATCATGTTGATGGGTTTCAAACAAACTGTACTGTTTCGTGTTCTCGCTTGGCGTTGTTGCAGAGTCTGGAGCGGTGTTTACGTTTGGCAAAAGCCGTTTCTTGGACAACAAATTTTGGATACGAGATGATGCGGTCATCCATCTCGCTTGTGGAGACGAGCATTCCGCCGTAGTCACAGGTAGCCTTTATTTTTATGTTTTCTCGTCTGAAACTTGCTGAAAGTTGTCGTAAACTGAACAAGCAGAATTTGATACATTCTTCAGATTTCAGTGGGAGGGTCTGCACGTTCTGCAGTTCAGACTCTGATCGTATGATCACAGAAAAACAGATTTAAGTTTAATTAATTTGAAAATTCCTAATGAGATTTGTAATGCATTAAAACCTATTATATGTTCTGCAATGTTTTACACAGAAAACGGAAAGCTATATACCTTTGGAAGCAACGACTGGGGACAGCTTGGTCATGGAAACACGGTTCAAGTTCCAAGTCCAAAGCTTGTCAAACGTGAGTCATCAAGTTGCGTTTATAAACCGCTTAGTGATGCTTTTATGTTATTTCGGTTGTTAGGTTTCACGCATGTTTTTCAACACGCCTGTTTTTGGAATTTAAAAAACAGGCTACAACAGCTTTTTCTTTACTTTTTTGACTTGTTTTTGAATGAAAATAATTTTAACTTCACGTTAATTATTTTACTTCTTTATGCGGATGACTTCCGCTTTTCCCGTTACCAGCAATTTGTGACAGTGACGCCAGAGAAAAGTTAGCTATTTTTAGCCAGAATCGAACTCAGTACATCACCTGAAAATTATTAATGTGGACCCAATTCTTGCTTTATGGATGATAATATTACCTGTGTTATGGAAAATCATGGCAGCTGACTACTTGACAGAGCACATTTCATAAGAAGGAAAAACATACAAGCCATTTTACTTTTCACACCAAAAAGTATGGCAAAAATACCCTTCACCGCCCTTTGTTTTGTAAGATAAAGGATGATGGCATCAGGATTCATATAGCAAAGCTGTAGTAAAGTAGTAGACTGTTTTGGTGATAAATACACATTTGCATAAACTTTTTTAACTATTGTACATTTTTGTTTTGCAGGCTTAAAACCAGAGAAAGTGAAACTTGTAGCTGCTGGCAGGAATCACACAATTGTGTCAACTGGTCAGTAAACCCTCATCTTCTGTTTTTACTATGCTTCTGCCCTAAAAAAAACGTTCTGCTAAGGTAGCTGTTTCACAATGCACACTGTAAAAAGTAAACAACAAGCAACTTGGTAGCTTTTTTCATGATAAACTAGTTTGATCTCTACTATGAAAACCACTTATCAATAGAATGGTACCAAATTTTCTCATCATCACCCTGCCCATTTTCACTGACATATTCCTGACATCAATTCCTTTGCTTCATGCCATCAGTTAACTATGGGCTTTCGACAGTACTTGCACTTAAACCAGTTAACACAAGGTGGTTGATAGAGAGATTAGTTAATAATAACATTTTAGCTTTAGGAGCACTAATAAACAGAGCCTCAATGCTCTTACAATTATACAGATAAAAAGAATCTAATACTGATACTAATTTACAATGATAAATATATGCCATAATCTGTACTAATTGATAATAATTATTCAAAGCTAGAACAAAACATAATAATAATGATTAATTTTTAAAAAGGAAGGTTTTCAAACTCGTTTTGAAAGTGGCTACAGATTCAGAGTTCTTGATCACAGTGTGATATTCAGGTTGATTTGTGAAGGGGAATCATGCAAGATTTTGCCAACAATAATTTTATTTCAATAATTATCTTTGCAACTGAATATGTATCAATCACAAAAGATGAGAGAGAACAAAAAGGCATTGTGAAACTGACAAGGTTAAATATTCAAGATAAATCAGCAATTGAATAAACAGTTGATAGTAGAAAATGTGTACACCTAAAATGTTTGGTCGGGAAAAAACTACATGTAGTACAGGGATGGAAATAATGGCCGGTCAACGGACAATGTCCGGCCTGATTGGGGGTTTGACCGGTCAAATGTTCGCCTTGCCGGTCATGTTGACCGGTCACATTTGATCATATTGAAATGAACTAAAGTGTCTATGCGGTATATGTCCGTATTTTTTCAGTTGCACTCATGCCGCACTGTTTATTTTTGCTTTTTTTTTGGTTTTTTGTTTTTTCACGAAAGCCAGTATTTTTGTCGAAAATTATCGCTAATTCGCGGTGCGTCTTATAGACGAATATTTTCCAGCAACAAATTCTAAAGATCTCGATTTTTCATTAAAATTAGGCCAATAAAGAGAAACAGAGAAACATTGTTGGTCGTTGACATTTCTGCAACATTAACATTCCGCTTAAATGCGAGAACATTTTAAAAGAAACTTTAGCAACATAACGGTTTGAGAAACAACATAACAAAGCCGTAGTTGCATATAGTGCGTGCTTGAAAGCACGTGTCCAGTAACATGATACTGTCACGCACTAAACCTCGAACGCATCATCTTTTTTGTAAGACAACGTTGTTGGATTGTTAGTCGAGAAAGGAAACCTACCTTCTTCCTCCGCCCAGTGACACTTTCATCCAAGGTAGCTCCTGGATTTTCAGATGTCTAATTCTTTTGAAGGTGACATTTGGGGCAAGTTTTTCGCCATTCACCTTTACTACTCAGTGCGATGGTGAAACTTATCGGTACAGCAAGTTGTTCTCGGCACTTTTCCTGCTCGTATTTAGTCTAGTTTTCATGCTGTACTTGGGCAACACAAATCAAAACAGCATTAAATGAAGATGTAAGTCATTACATTGTGACATTTTTAGCTTTTGTTTACAAGTGTGACAATTTCACTTTTGTTAATTACTGCAAACTTGTGCGCTTGTGTTTGTCAATGACTTTTACGCCGTTGTTTATGATCTCACTTTCGGCTAGCTTGATTGTAAGCGAATTCAGTTGTGATTGAAATAAACTTGAGAAGAGTTTTTCTTCAGTTCAGGATGCGTCCTATGACGATGTATTTTAGTGATATTTCTTAGTTTGAAAACTTTAGTTGCGAAGTTTGGGATGCGTCTAATGGCCCAGTGCGTCTTATAAAAAAAAAAATACGTATTTACATTTGTCCGGTCAGAAACTAGGTATGACCGAGCTAAAATGTATTTGGCCAATCATCTTGACCGGTGAATGTCCAAAAATTATTTCCAGCCCTGTAGTATGCACTTGGTTTTAAGGCTTTAATCCAGAGTTATCAGAGTTTGACAATCCCCTCAGAATTAGATATCATACATGTATAAGATGTCCAGAAGATTTTTCTTAAAGGTCTCTCTCTTTTCAGAATCAGGAAAGCTGTTCAGTTTTGGTTGTGGCAGTGATGGACAATTAGGTCATGGCAACTCTGAGGTAACAAAGAGCATACTTTTCAATATAGATGTCAAACATAAATTTATGTTAATTTTGCAACTAAATGAGTATGTCTTTGTTCAAGTCATGTTATGAATATCATCCAGAAATGTTACATCATCAAGTATTGTTATTGAGAGGAAGAAGTTATGAAAATGACCTGACAAAATGTGGTTTATCTTCCCTGTACCAAAAAAGGCAATTGCAGAAAGTCAAGTAGAGTTTGTAACAAACCAAATGAGTCACATACAGATCACTATAATCAAGCTTTGAGGACTGATATTTCTTCAAGTCCAAAGATCCACTGGGAGGAGAGTCATCTTTGACAATAGGGTTCCTTCCTGGTGACTGTAGAGACTAATTTAAGGGCTCGGTGAAAAATGGGCGTAAATGTCAGTTTTGACCTTGAAATCTAAATTGCTCCAATTTAGCTCACCTTTTCCACACTGGTTTTCATGTAAGAAACAGTTCTGCATTTATTTCATGTCCTGAGAGCTTCAATTCGACGAAGAATTAGCCTATTACTTTTTCTCAAAAAACTTCAAGCAGTAGTCAAGTGAAGAATAACTGCCACCTCTTCTGTTGTTTTATTTGCTTCAGTTTTAGGCAAAAGTATTAGGCATATTCTTTACGTTTCAGCCCTCAGTCCAAGAAAAAACATAGAACCATATTTCTCACATGATAAGCAAATCATCCAGATGCCGTTTGCTCCAATTTGGATTTCAATGCCAAATGCTCACTTACGCTGTTTTTCCACCAAGCCCTTGCATTCTTTTAAGCTTTATAACTTCATAGCATTAAGTGATGCTGTCTACTCAGAAAACATTGCTTTCATTGTCCGTGTAGAATTCCACTTTCCCTAAAGCAATAGAATCTTTAGCTGATCAACGGTACAAGATGCTTGCCTGCGGATCAGATTTCACTGCTGCTGTTACTGGTAAGGACCTTCCTGAGCCCGGTTGTTCAAAGCAGGATTAAGCTAACCCAGGATTAGTGTCCATTTTTAATCCTGACCAGTCTTATAGCCAAGCGATGAGGATTTTTGTAAATCTTTTTTGTACTATGTTTTGACTTTGTGTGCTATTGAATGGCCAGTTAAAATTAGTTTTGAAAACTCTTTTTGACAAGAAAAATTGGAACCTTGATTAATCCAGGGTTAGCATTAACCAGCTTTTGAACATCTGGGCCCAGGCTTTCACTCCTATCAATTAGCCAAGTGTTTCTCTCAGCTTCCTCTACAGCTAATGAGTTCTGTTTGCTAACAGTGTTTTCCTGATCCATACAGCTAAGGGGCAGTTGTACACTTGGGGCTCCAGTAGTGAAGGGCAAACAGGTCAAGGAAATGATGACTGTGATGTGCCTACCAAGGTGCAGTTGAGAGGAAGGGTAGTGGCAGTAGCCTGCGGATATTATCACATGGCTGTAGCAACTGGTGAGTCAATACCAAACTTATCTCATGGCTGTTGTGATTGGTGAGTCAATGCCAAGCATGATGATCTATGAAGATATTGGTAGTATTGTTTCTTCCTTTCCTCTTAGAGATTAGGACTGAAAACCCTAGTCCTCTCCCAAATGGCCACCCCACCCTACCCCACTGCAGTAGGATACAAGCAACATGTAGCTTGCATAAATCCATGGTAAGATCTCCAGGGTCTTATAACTAAGATACTATCCTTAGATGTTATACATATACACACTGTAAGATCCCATAGGGTTCTGAGTTATCAGGATCCTACCCTGGATACTACAAAATTCCATAGGATCCTGTCTAAGACCACATGTGCATGCAGTCCTCTTTAATATTAATATACCTCTCCTGGGTATATTAATTAATCCAACTGAAGGTAAACTTGCTAGTTACTGAGCATTGTCTAATGTAACGTTTATCTATATAACTTTGTAGATGATGGCTCTTTGTACACTTGTGGAGAGAGTGAGGATGGTAAGCTTGGACTAGATGATTCACAACTCGAGGACACAACACATCTTCAAAAACTTTTCATAAATGAACAGGTCACTGCTGTTGCGTGTGGTGGCAATCATACTGCAGCTGTCACAGCTAGTGGAAAATTATTTACTTTTGGACAAGGAGTCCACGGCCAACTGGGACATGGCTCTTCATGTTTAGAATGCCCTGCTCCTAAACAAGTGACCAGTCTAGGAAATATTCATGTTAAATATGTAGCCTGCGGTGAGTCTCACACAGCAGTTATAACAAAACATGGAAATCTCTATACTTGTGGAGATGGCCGGCATGGCAAGCTTGGAATGGGAGAGGAGTCATTCTCTAATCTTTTTAGACTTGAAAAAGTGACAAGATTTGATGGCTTTGCAGTGCAAACAGTTGCGTGTGGTGGGTGTCATACACTTGTTACAGCATTTAAAACAACGGATGTTAATGACGGTACAGACAGTGAAGCTGAAGCTGAGAAGGATATTCTTACGGCTTCCGTTTCCTCAACTAAAAGTCTCCAGGATGCGGTGGATGGACCCGCAGGATACAGGAGTGATCTTGCTGCCACTTTCCCTGCTGGAGGTGCAGCCAGGAATAAGCGCCGACAAAGAAACATAGAGGTACGCGGGGGAGTGCCAGCAAAACTAGCTACTCTACTGACAGAGGCAGCTGAGTGGCTGAGAAATTTCATGATGTGCAGCGTAATATAATAAGAATATAATGTATATAATATTAGAATATAATGTCAAAGTGGTGTGGTGTAGTGTCTATTCTGGTTTTTGTTGTCTTATTACTTCACAGTAATGGTACAGACTCAGTTACAGGCTTGGAAAAGTTACATATATCATACATTGAATATGAACACCTTACTAGTAGTAAAATAATAAAGCGTCTGCAAGTTTTATCTAATCTGCAAAACCATCGAATACAGGTGAGGTATTTTTAAAAAATATAACCCCACTTCATTCTCACTATGATTTAGCCTCAAATAAAGGATATTACTGACTGTGCAGTAAGATGGCATGTTTGCCTATTTTGCTGTCATTTGTGGTAAAATGTCACAGTAGTGAGACAATACACATAATAATTGCACATGGAACATATCTTTGTTTCCTTGTTTGTGGCATCAATGTTGAACTGTTCCATTTTCTTCAGAGTCTTGGCAATTCAATAGGAGGAGGGTCTTTGCCTCCCATTAGCAAGTCAACATTACCTCCCCTGTCTCGGACACTCCCAGCACTGAAAAAGGAACCATCAAAGGAGGAGAAGATACCAGTTAATCCGCTGGACATGTCTACGTTACCAAAAATACCAAAAGAAGATCAGGGTGGGTACATTGTAATTTATAAACACTTGACTGCGTATGTGTGGTATTAAAGCATGAGGCTCAGTAAAGCTAGACAGGAATTATTCAATAATGATAGTTTAGAACTTTTCGCATGTAAACTCCCATAATATGCAGAGAATTATGATCTTTTGTTGTCTTTGATGATGTGTACTTGACAATATAAACTGCATTTTCATCCTCATATTGAAGTGTAATTAAAATATTATTGATTACAGTATACACCTAATTGCAATATCAGTGTCGTGTAAAAATGAAAAACGAGAAAAGGGAAAAGCCAAAATTAGGCACACTGACCACATTCAGGAAATTGCTCTGAGGCCAATTTACCTTGTATCAACTCAATTGATACAAACTTGAAGTTTTATACTGCATGTAATGCTTAAGTGCCGTGAGAATTAGTACACTCTGAGAATTTAATTTGCTTGGCTAATAAACCCCTTTTTGGGTTTTTTCTTTTTTCTGTTTTTTATTTTTGTCTGACAATGTTATTGCATTAGGTGTAGTCTAATTTGCTGTTGTAGTTGTTTCTGTACAAGTGAATGGTGGAAACCATGCTAATCTCTCATTCTCAAATTCAGAAACAAAGTTAAGATACAATGGTGCATTACAAACATGGCCACATAGCTAAGGCTCTTCTTATTGTGCTCTTTTTAACAACTTAGGAAGTGAGAAGAAAAAAGATAAAATTTCAGCTGATAAAAAAGAAACACCGGTGAGTGTCTTTTCTTTTTTTGCAGTTTTTTAAAAAATTAATTTTACTCTGATCATTACACCCCCACTCATCAAGGGCTTGATGCTCCCTTGGTATACACAATGAAATCCAAGGTTTCAAACTCACTGTCAGGTGGCTTTTCAGAATACGATACAGTTGACTCCCAGTATCTTGAACCTCTGGCTGACTTGAAGTGAATGTTTTTCCCTTCAGCTCATTTTACCTTTAATAACTGAAATTCACGATTACATGAACCTTTTTTGATTTTCCTTGAAAGTTTGAATTATCGTAATTCAACTGTGTATACGTTTTTATTTATCCCTGAAACAAAAAACGTAGAATACTATAAAGTGCCACTCTTTGTTTTAACAGGAGTCTTGATACCTATGTAAACTACACCATACCCAGAAGTGACTTTCTTTGATTTGCAAACCTGAAAAAGAAAGGGGAAAAAAACGTTTCCAAAGAGGAGCAATGAAATAGAGATAAAGATATTTATTTGCCTATGGCTAAAGGAAGTAAAATTTTAGTGCTTTGTATTATCACGTGATTGCTATCTATAGTGACCAAAAAGATTATATGAAGACATAGGAACATTCCTGTCATTATTTCCGGTAGAAGTCGTGTCGGTTCAGTGTTGTTCATGCGATGCTCGGTATTCCGAAGAGAGTAACTTTGCTGTGTTTTCTGGCCTTGTCATAGATGTTTTCATTATTTTTAGGCACTGCTGTATCAGATAACTAGAGTAATGGAGTTCCTGCTGATTAGTAATCGCATGAGGCCGAGTAGAATTAAGGATAAATTTTCACGCGTATTTTCAAAGTTTTCACAAAATTGCCCAAGTCGTGCAGCAACAAGGGCAATTTGCAAAAACTTTGCAAATACAAGTGAAAATTTATCCTTAATTCTACGAGGACTCAATGCGACTACTTGTTTATAACACAGAGGGCAAAATTTTCACAAAACTTTCCATCTATCATTGTTGAAGCACAATTAGCGGGCCCCCAGAATTAAAGTACCTGGTCGTAAACAATTCACCACACAAGCAGTTTAACTGCTGGGTCAGCGTACAACACAAAAAAGACTGTCTATTATGCATATGTTAATCTCAAGAGTTAAATACAATTCTAGTTCGTTGACAAAACACACTTAAAACTCAACCTAAGTAAATTTTATTTACCTGAGTTGCAAAGCTTTCTCTTGCTCACTGAACTGGTTTTCAGTAGTTAAAAAAAAAAACATTTGTTGTTTCCCGTAAAACATTCAGGTTCACCTTTGGAATTTCTGTTTGAGCTCTCACGCGATTTCCACACCAATTTTGCCAACCAACCCGGTTAAAGCTCAAAGTCTGAAGCCATTTGTGTTGAACAAGACGCTTACAAAATGCAAATTGCGTGCTCTTGCGCTCAGCCAATCAAATGCGAGTAATTTTGGTGCTTGGCCAATCAGGAGTCAGTAATTTTGCCCTCATTAGACAGAAAATTAAGAAAAGATGCCCTCTGTGTAAACCAATCAGCAATCAGTAATTTTGCCCTCTATGTTATAAAAGTGATAACTCGTGTCGTTTATCAATGATTTTAAGTGTTTTTTTCTGTATATCTTTGTATTATTCTTATTATAAGTAATTTAGTGGGACGACCCTTCTGTAAACCACTTTCAAGTGAAGTAGGTATCCTCAATGAAGATTGTTATTATTTTTCATTTCACGCTCAGTAGTATTTATATGTTGCAGCACAATTTAAGAGAAATAGCGTTAGATCACAGCAAACAGCGATGTGTTCTTAGGATATTTTTGTCAGGAGCATCGTGATTATATTTGTGTTGAGTGAGAAGCATACACAGTCGATGAGAACATTCAATTTTTGATTACATAATCAGAGATCTTGTATAGTGCAATGTTTGATTTTGCTGATTTGACTGGAAATTCTGTGTTGGATCATTGAATTCAAGTTTTGTGGCTTCTGTCCGTTGGCGATTGTTATTCAAGAGATACATGTACATAAAAAAGGATTGTTTCAACAAGAGAATAGTGGAATAATTTGTTCTATTTAGCACCAGTGACCAGAGAAGACATTTTAATATTCTACTTTGAGAGTGGTAATTGAAGATTGACCACAGAAGAATAAAATTTATGCAATTTGGAGTACTAAAGGTAGTGTCCGTGATATCAAGAAGTCTAAACTAACAACAAACAAACAAACAAACAAACAAACAAACAAGCAACTGACAAAGCATCAACAATCACGAGATCTCCCGGTCCGTGGATCGGTTATTTTATATCATATCACTCATGACTTGAATTAAAGTAACGTTTTTATTTGTTGGCTTGTTTATTTATTCATATATTTATTAATCTGTGTATTTGTCTGTGTATTGCAAATATAGTCACTCAGAGATATTTTATTGTACACTTGTACCCTTTGAAAGTATTGCAAACATCACGGAATTAATGTCAGTGTATACTCTTCTTTTTTTGGCTAGCAAGGTTGTTTTCTTTTGCGATTGCTGCTCTGCATTCCTTTTAGGTATTCATCTAAATTTTGTTAGATGTTTTGTTGTTAGGGTACTTGAGCCAGTCGCCATGGGCCCTCCTTAGTTTTAAGCCCTGTGCTGTCATTCGAACTTCATCTTCTTCATGTCACTCTTGACCATCTACTGCCAACTGAACTCGTTCATCTCCTTTACAACTGCAAGTCTTGTTATTTGCTTTGATTCAGGTCGCTAAACCAAGGAAAAAAGCAAAGGATGTTGAGAGCTCTTCTGGAATATCAGAGAGTGAAGAGGAGGATGAGGAGGACGACGTTAACGAAGAAAATAATAAAAAGAAAGACAAAACAGCAGTTTCCAAGGAGGAAGAGAAGAAAGAAGACACAACAAAAGGTAAACAGTTTTATCACTGGTTTCTTACTTTTGTAAAGTACGGCATTATTTGCTGAGAAAGGTAGGATCGATAAAGAAAGATGTTAAAACACTGTCACAATCATCTGGCATTTTCGGAATATGACGAAGCAAGGTGGCCCAAGGACTCACAGCAAATCCACTTATGACCCTTTACCACACCCCAACCCACCCCTCCCACCCAACTACTCAGCTTGGTGCTGTTTTGCTACATTTCGTTGCGTTACTTGTATCTTTGGCGGAGTGAAAACCAGATGTTTTGACATTTGTTGCTTGACACACTGACATGAAGACGCAAAGATAAACAATTGACTTTGATTACCCTTCGTGACGTGCGGGACGTCAGCTTGGTGCTGTTTTGCCACATTTCGTTGCGTGACTTGTATCTTTGGCGGAGTGAAAACCAGATGTTTTGACATTTGTTACTTGACACACTGACATGAAGATGCAAAGATAAACAATTGACTCTGATTACCCTTCGTGACGTGTGGGACGTCAACGATCCCGTTGCCCAAACCTTTAAGCCCCAGTATCAACATGCCTGTTCCCCTCTGTTCCCCATATATTTCTTATAGCACTTGTTGGGAGAATTTGAAGTCTCATTGTTGGTGATCATTTGTTTAATCCTCATGACCATGTACAGGGTGTGTATGTTTGATAAAGTGTTCATACCGACTTCCGTACACCGACCGGTGTACGGAAGGTCATGGGTTCGATTCCCGTCGGGGACTCAGATTTTTTGTTTGTCCCACGCTCGCGACATGCTGAATATTCCATCTTTTCTTAGTGTTCATACTGTTAGGAGAAAATAGGTACCTGTCATTATTGGGGCTTAAGGTCCTCACCGAAGAAAGGAGAAAAAGGGACTGTTTGGTTTTTATGTATGGAACTTGCCTTTTTATTTGTTCACTGTTCAGTCCTTGTTGTCTGTAGGTGAAGATTCTGAGGAGTCTATGACACAAGATGAAAGCGACAGTGAAGAAGAAGAGACTGAAGACAAAAATAAAACGACAGAATCAAGCAAGCCGGCCACTTCAAAGCCAGAGCAAGATGACAAGAAAGCAAAAGTTCCCTCAAAGAAAGAAGAAGACGAAGAAGAAGAGGAGTCAGAAGAAGATGAAGAAAGCGATGAGGAAGAAGAAGACGATGAAGAGAGTCCAGGGGAAGAACAAAAACCTGACAAGAATAAACAACTCAAAGTTGTGGGTAAGAAAATTGAAGTAACAAAGGTTGAGAAGAAGAAGGATGAAGAAGAAGATGACGATGAGGAAGAGGAGGAGGAGTCTGAGGAAGAGGAAAGCGAGGAAGAGGAGGAGGAGGATGAAGACAGGAAGAAGAAGCCAAAGAAAGAAACTGAGAAAAAGTCTGAAGCCAAACAAAAAGGTAAAAAGCCTGATTCCAAGAGAAAAGACGAAACTGAGGAGGAAAGTGAAGACGAAGAGGAAGACGAGGACGAAGAGGAAGAAGAAAGTGAAGCAGATGAACAAACAGAGGATGCCAAAAAAGGTATCGTATTCCGTATGTCTGATTTATTTTGTATTGTTGGGAGGTCCTTGAGGGTGACATTTCAGTTCAGCCTGTTGTCAGCTGTATGCATAAACAGTATGGATTGCGATGTAATTAGCTATAACGGGTATGGTCTACCCGGAAATTATCAGTGGTGGACATTTTATTGTTGAAAATAGTGTAGAGAATGTATACAGATTTACTGTTGATTTACTGTTCATTATTGTTGATTATAGTATACAGATTATAGTACTCGTAGAAAACACCCCACTGAAAACAAAACAAAACAAAACAAAAAAACGAGAGATCGCCCCTTACAGCACACAAAACTCTTCAATCAAAGGACATCCCGATTGCTACGAAAATCGGCCCGTTGGCTTATTTGTTAAGAGGATCAGCAAATACAATTTATGTCGCGTTTGCAGACACTTTTGAGAGTATTGATTGTAATTCTTTTCGTCTCATATTGATAAGATTTTCAGTCGGCAGCTGGCTACGTGGTAATCTTAAAATCCAGGCTCCTTTTATTCCTATTTTGTTGGAGGAAAATTTCCTCCAACAGTTTCTCCTCCCCAAGACAGGGTCTCCCCTCTTTGAATTCCTTGTTGATTTCCTCATAGAACAATCTGTACACGACTTACACCAATGCTCCGCATCTTTGAACATTCCTTTCCACCAAAACCTTTGCTTAACCTTACTGAAACTCTTATGCACCCCGAAATGACCACCTGATCATGCACATTAGACAAAATATCATACCTCATGCTTTGTGGTACTACTAATTGTGAAAAAGAATCACGAGCATTATGTTTGTGGTTGCGATGCAAATGATAGAGTAAACCATCTTTACCCAAGTAAAAACTATCACTTGTGAGCAAAATCGTACGCGCAGATTTATCATCAGAAGGCAAAACATCACTTTCTAGAAAATCAATAATTTCACTCAACGCAATATCACGCCTCTGTAACTCACGAGTCTTTGCAGTTTGCGGATCGTCACGTTGAAGTGTACTTAATTCACAAGTATCGTAAGGACGTCTAGACAAACCGTCTGCATTGCCATTTTGCTTTCCAGGGAGATAAACAGTATCAAAATCGTATTGCTGGAGAAAACTGAAAATTGAATATTTACTTTGTAGTATCATTATTTGATTTTTGCTCATTTCGGTTGGTGACGCTCAGTTTATGATCGTGTTATGACCTAATTGATAACTTTAAAAGGTCATTTCACACGAAGGATTTTTGTTGCCGTCTAGGGTTATTTCCTACTTGTCTGTGAGTCTCACAGTTGGCGGTAATTTTAGCTGTGTTCACGTTTGGGAAATTTCCCTGACCTTGGCCAAAGACCACCATGAATGGTTAACGTTGGGTCGAATTCTGGATCTTGCTGATTTATTTCCCACTTCTAGGTTATGGCTAGTACTTTATCCTAAAATTCTCCAGTGTTTCCAATTATGTCTAAGTGTCATTAGTTCCGTTAGTCCGTTGGTATATTTTGGTGTTCTTATCAAGTGCTCATTGAGATGGCCAAGTTCTTGAGGTTAGGAACCCAAACATGTCTACAGTGACAGTATATAATTGGCTGCATTAGCGGTTGAAACCCCAGTTGAGTTGAGTTGAATCTAATTAAGTAGAAGTAGAAGATGTAGCTGTCAGTAGTAGCTGTCAGTTGAAGTTGACACTGGTCAGTCGACAGTAGGGGCATAGTAGCTGAGAGACTTGTAGACTGAAGATGTGAACTACAACGGAATAAAGTTGAAAGAGCGATATCCCAGAGTCTTGATACCTCTCCGCACAGCAAGCGAGTGCAGTTCAACAAAGAGATCGTCGCAGTTATGAGTCGCCGTTGAGCCTGAAAACGGGATTTGAACTCATGACCTTTGTAGTACAGGTCCAAACGCTCTACCGCTCGAGCTATGAAGCCTTTGACAGGGGGAGGCCTTTGACACTTTCAAGCTGCAAAGTTGGCACTGTAAACGCTTTTAAACAATAAAAAACAAAAATCTTAACAAACTTTCAATTTTATTCTCGAATTTCGAACAACCGAGTAACTTTATGTCCAAACGATTGACTTTAACAGCTTATTTCTTACGTACCTGTCTCTCTGTTTTTTCAAGATAAAAAGGCCAAGGAGAAAATTGAAACCAAGAAGAAGAAAGATAAAAAAGAGAAAAAGGATAATGAGGAAGACTCTGGCAAGAAAAAAGCTGATGATAAAAAAGACAAAAAGAAGGACAAGAAAGCAAAGGTGAATCCTGAATCCTCCATTTTAGAAATTCTTCTACATCAACCAGGGCAAAATGTGTGAACCTTGTCTCATCACAGCCATAATGTTAGTCAGTCACGTGTACATGTGCAGAGAGAGGAAGGATTTAGAATAACCGCCATTAAAATGACAAGATCACCAACCATACACATGTAAGAGATATTGTCGGAGGCATCCAACGGAGAAAATTAAGCTAAATACTTCAAATGTGCTATTGTGGTTTGTTTCACGGCCTTTTAAAGGTCGATCTGTTTTGGATTCTTTAGCTGCAAAGTTTAAGCTGCAGAAATTTTTAGGGAACGCAATCTTATCCTCCAAGTTTCTGAGCTGCTTTTGGCGTTCCGAAAAAACTAGGTGACGCTTATTCGTTCTCTAAACACCATATTTTTCGAAAACGTCACAGAAATTTGAAGTGATATTTCGCCAAGAAAAGCTCTAGTTTTTATTACAATTAAAACCGAATATCTCCAGCGATTTAGGCCTTTCAAACACAATTTGCGCCGTAACGAATGTTGTATTTAAATGTGCAGAGAGGGAAAGGGTTTATTCTAACTTTTACTGAAATGGCAATAGCACCAACTCTGTTGTTCTTAATAAGATGTGCAGAAAGGCTGGGAGGAGCGTTTAAAACAACTTTTGTTTAAATTAAAACACTACCAACCACGTTGTGCTTATCTGCAGAAAGGGAAAACGGTTTTAAGCAAATTCTATCAAAATGACACCACTAGTCACCATATTGTGCTTTATTACATTTACAGGAAAAAGACAGCGATGAGGATGAAGAGGAGGACGAAAATGAGGGTGATGCTGAGGACAACACTGAAGATGACGAAACAGACAAAGAGAAAGGAGATAAGGAAGACGAAAACAGCAAAGACAAAAAAGAAGACGGAGCTGGCAAACCCGAGGCTAAGAAAAAAGAAAAAAAATCAGGCATATGTGTCATTTTCTAAAAGAAAAAGTTGAACATTGTAGGTTTGGATCATTGTTGAATTTTGACTTGGTGAATAGCTCTGGACGGAAAGTCAACTTCAGATTTTTAATACGACTTGTTGAAATACAAATGAAATATATGACTCATTCTGCGACAAATGTTTTTAAAAGTCATCTTGAATTTTATCAAAGAAAGATATTTCTTTGTTCCTAGAACACAAACGGACGACCATGTGTGGACAAAGTGTTTTTAAAAGTTTTCTAAACTGTTGTTGTTTTCTTTGTTTAAGGAATGATACTGGTTACTGTCTGCTGTATTATTGTCGGCCTCTTCCGACTGACGGTGTAAATAGTGTTAAGAAGGCAACGTTAGACAAATTTATAAATGCTCTGTACAGATTTTATGTAACTCATTTCTGTTGACAAGTAAGTACTTATTAAATAAATTATTTTTCCAACTCCCCTTTCGCTGTCAACTTGTTTGTTTTTTACTTATTTTCGATGTTCGTGGTGGCCTGATGTTGACCAGACAGTCCCTGGTTTTCTCTTTTCGTTATAGAAGTATACAAAATAAACTGCGTTTAGCACGAAAATATTTAACAATTTATTGACCACCGCGCGTTGGATGTAAGGTGACAAATAATAGCCCATTTCACGGCAAGAACGTCATGCTAGCCCACATATAAGGCACTAATGTCAAGGTAAGTGAGTACAAGTGAAGGAAAGTGTATGTTAGTGGAGGTAGGTGCGTTAATCAGCTGCTGTATATAATCATATGGGATTGTAATGTTATTAGTGCATTATATGTGGGCTAGCATGACGTTCTTGCCCCATTTCACAGTTGTGTGCTTAGCGATCTGGCCTTTGAGTGGTGCTGAGGCTAAAGGTAACTTTGTTTTGAAAAAAAAACCTTCCTGTTTTTCACATGTAAATCGTGTTGTTCTTATGCTAACAACTTTGTAATGCAGTCTTGTTTCATTCGACTGACGATGGCATCAGGGATGCCGAAACATGTCTTGTTTCAATTTCAAAAGTGTTGTGTTGTTTCTTAAAATAATCACTTGTTTCCATTTGACATTTGCAAAACTAATCGTGATTTTAAAACAACATTTCGTCTGGTTGTGTTAAATCAGTTCTGGCAACGGTTCGGCAACATAACACGGTGTCGGTAGTCCAAAAATTAGCCTGAAATTCTCCATGAATTGGTACCTCTTCTTCGAAAATTTGTAAACCACACGAGATCGTAACGTTTTGGGAATCGCATCTTTCACACTGAATAAGTTCTTGATCTTGTAGGGAGCAAAGACCAACTTGATGTCTAGGTTCTTGCAAAAGCGTCTGGGTTAAGCGTCTAATTCTGCGCTGGGCGATACTTCAGAACGGGCCTACAAAAGGTAATTTGTAGTAGTGCGTGTGATTTTCATTTGGACTGGTTTTTGTGGAAACACGCGAGGTAGAGGCAAAGAACTTGCTAGGGTATTGTTTCACAATGCTGTTTACAAGACGGGATGGAAACTGATTCTTCTCTAAAATATTACTGAGCTCCTTAACGTGGTTGTGGAATCCAGTCTGTGTTGTTGATTTTAAAAGTCCTGTCCACTTTTTTCGTATTTAACAACGAAAAGGATGCATGGGAATTTTTCCAGTACATAAATGGAAAACACCCCAACACCAGGTTCACCATGGAGACGGAGGTCAACCACAAACTACCTTTCTTAGACGTTCTCTTAGATAATAGTAATCCTGCCCAATCTCTCTTCACATCTGTTTTCCGCAAGAGCACCTACACAGGCCTTCTCACCAATTTTCTATGTTTTTCACCTTTTTCCTACAAGTTAGGTTTAATGCGAACGCTGGTGGACAGGACTTTTAAAATCAACAACACCTGGACTGGATTCCACAACAACATTAAGGAGCTCAGTAATATTTTAGAGAAAAATCAGTTTCCATCCCGTCTTGTGAACAGCATTGTGAAACAATACCTTAGCAAGTTCTTTGCCCCTACCTCGGTTGCTTCCGCAGTAACCAGTCCAAATGAAACTCACACGCACTACTACAAATTACCTTTTGTAGGCCCGTTCTCAAGTATCGCCCAGCGCGGAATTAGACGCTTAACCCAGGCGCTTTTGCAAGAACCTAGACATCAAGTTGGTCTTTGCTCCCTACAAGATCGAGAACTTATTCATTGTGAAAAGATGCGATTCCCAAAACATTACGATCTCGTGTGGTTTACAAATTTTCTTGCGCAGGCTGTAGCGCCTGCTATGCCGGTGAGACAAACCGACATCTTGCTACACGTGTTTGTGAACACTTAACATCTGATAAGAATTCGCACATCTTCCAACACAAACAGGTCAGAGACATGCAAAGCTTTATGTTCAGAAGATTGCTTTTCAATTCTTGACACCGCCTCCACGTCTTTCCAACTCAAAATCAAGGAGGCTTTGCACATCGGGTGAGAAAAACCCTTGTTAAACAAACAAGTCAATCACGTCAATCTATCACTTCCATTTTAATTTTCCTTGTTAATTTCACTTTTTTCAATTTTTTGCGTTTTCAACACCATTGTATTTCAGTTATTCATATTCATGTTGTTATTTTTTAATTAATATTCTATGTACACTGTGTGTATATCACACCGACTAGCGGTCCAATTTGCATTCGAAACTGAAGATGGATTTATATCATCGGAAAAATGTTTTTCAAACTTAAAACCGTGTGTCTTTATTTGAAGATTATTTATTATTGTTTTCACTTTCATGCTCTATGTTTACAACAACAAGTTTGGGATAGAAAACCATTCAATTCTACGCGTTTAATTCAGGATCACCTTCCTACAAGTAGTTACGTAAAGTGCGGTCAATTAAGTTTCATGCTTTGAATTACTGTATCACTTTACTCTGCGTTACAAGTAGACACGAGTTTGGAAATACGTGAGTAAAAATATGATGAATTTCTCCGAAACCCAGGTAATCGTAATATTATGTCATCTATATATAGCCTGCGTGCAGACGTCTCCTATTTCCTTTCCTTTGTTTTGCAAAGGAAGGGACGCAGGCTAGTCCTCTAGGATCCTACAGTCTCGCGTATTTCATTTATTTTTTAAATTTTTATTTACCACACAGTTCCAAAAGTAACGACCCTTGTTACATTCTGAATTGGCAGCCTTTGTGGGTCGCTACTTTCGGTAGGTGATTTTCCGCCGTTCTACGTTTTAAGATTTGGGGTGATTTTCCGCCGTTCCGCCTTTCCACCGTTCCTCCGTTCCATTGTTTAGGGTCGGAGTCACGCGATGCGAAAACATCTCAGATCGGCGAGATGGAGCTAAAATCGTTCGAGATTTAAACTTTAATGAATATTTACAGTCCGTGGTGAAAAAATGGCAACCATCTACAAAGAGAAGCTGGTTAAAACTCCAACTACTGCTCAACTTAGCGATATAACCCGTCAGCTTGGATTCGACTTAGAGACCGCTGAAATCCACGAGTATAGAGGTCAGTATTATTGCACTCTTCAAGAAAAACCAAACACCGCAGTTACTTGGTTCACACAGTCGAACTTCTCCTTACCGACACCTCTTTACAGTGAAACCCGGTACAACGAAGTGCCAAAGGACTGGGAATATGGGGGTTCGTTATAAACGAAACCCGTTATATTGAATTTTTGCCAATTGTGGGAAACGACCCAAATCTTCGTTGAGGGTTCCCTATTTATACCACTTTGCAAAATTCAATCACGTAAAAATATTGGGCCTTTCGTTTTATCATGGTTTGGCTTATGATTATTTTCCTTTAAATATTAAACGGTGTTGCACCGCGCAGCATTCGGTTATAAAATCGTACGATTTATACTACCCAGATTTGAACGATCAAATGAAATTCGTGATTTAAGTTCTGCTCGCATCTCTGTTGATCGATTACGCGTGATGAAGTTTATTCGTTAAATCGGGGTAAGTTTAGAGTTTTGGCTTCTGGACTGTGTCCTTTTATATATCTTGGAGGATTTCGCGATACCGGGCCGGGTTCGTTAGATCAGGGTTCTGTTTCGTACGTTTTACTGCAACTTTGGCCGGGTTGGAGAGAATATCGTTCGTATTTAATAATTATAAAGGGGACTTCGTTATATCGGGATTCCACTGTATTAAGAACAGTTCACTTGATCCGAGAGCGACACCAAAACTCGAAGATATGGAATGTCAACCTCCATACACAAACACGACATTGCGTGTCTACACCAGCAATAATAAAACAAATGGCGCACACCAGGGATCTGACTACATAAAGGACTTCTAGTTGACAACAACCCTACCCGCTCGCTACGCTCATCAACTCAAAACCTGCTCGTTGTTCTACCGACAATGTCAAAAATTGGAGATAGAGCCTTCCAAGTTGCGACACCTAAGCTATGGAACTCGATGCCCAGCAGTATACGTTTTGCTAGCTCTTTGACTAGTTTAAGTGTTTTTCATTAGTTATTGGACTTTGAGCTCTTACTTTTTTCGTTTCTCTTTTCTTTGTTTTATTATTTAATTGATGTAAGAGCATAGAGACTCTTGTTTTTATGCTCCAAATTACAATTATTATTATTATTATTATTATTATTATTATTATTATTATTATTACACTACACTAACCTCGCAGGATATGGCCAGTACCTTACGCGGCATGCGCACAGCGACACCAGGGCAGTGTTGCCATGGACAACTGTGTCGTTCTTGTTGGGACGCATCAGCATGGCGTGATCTCTATCTCTTCAGTGACCTCTCTTGGTATCCATACTGTAACATTGTATTCTTGTGCTAGGGTTCCGTTGCCCCAATTACTGTTAGGAGTGGCAGTAGAAGAAAACCGGTGGGGCTAAAAGTTTTTAGTCCTGAGACATATTCACCCCGGAACTCCCCGCTGCTCTGGGGACCCTTACACGAAGCTTTGAACCCGCCAGTGGTGACCGTCCGTCTTCATCAGGATTCACTATCAACAAATCATAGAACAGTTACCTCTTGGACAACTGGAAACGTTAAGCCTTAACGGTATAAACATGAACGAGAAACAAAATAAAAACCAATCCGGAAAACAAAATGACAAAGACACCTTTCATGAACAAGGATAGCCTTCAACGCAGACGACGTGTTGGAGGCTAGTTCTAACAAGAGAGCCTGTGGTTTATTAAAGATGGTCCTTACAAGGTGAAGTTAATTTGTGAGCCACTAAAATTAAATCTCCTGCAGAACTGAATTGTCCTACAGCTCTCATGAACCGCTTATTATCTCAGGCAACTGAAATTCCAACAAAATCGATGTCAAATAAGCCATTCTGCCCTGGAAATTCCGCAAGGAAAAAAAATAAAGCTGAACACATCTAAACGTTCAACTAACAGTTTCGTTTTATCTAACAGAAGTCATTGCCCAGTCGCTAGAGGCAACGTACCAGAGGCTGCAGGAGATTCCAGACCCCAAGTTACCGGTAAAATATCCCCGGACTTCCGGGTATCGACCAGTTGGCGAGGATAACCCTTTTAACGCATGGCAAGTGGCAGTATTTTGGTGTTCTAACTAGAGCGTGTTAGAATACTCGTACGTCTCATATATTTAACCCTATCTGTTCACCGTCATTTCATTTCACCATTATTTAATCACCTGGTTGGTGACAAACTGTCTACAGTCGAAGCTCTCGTAAGCAACCACCTCGGGAGTTCAGAAAAGTGGTCGCAGCTAGAGCTAGTCGTTAAAAGAATGAGCTCTCATAAGCGACCATGTGATGCAACAGTAGAGGGTGGTCGCTTATGAGAGCTTTGAGCATAAGGACTGAGAATTGCTCACAGCGCTTAATGGTATTAATATTGTATAGTTTATTATTGCCTATCACAGAAGAAGATAACGAATGTACTGGACAACAAACCTTAGGCGCTTTTGTTGCGTACTACTTAAAATTTGATCAAGACGTGACACTGACGTGAAAGCGTTTATTGAAGTGTTGTCTGAAGGATCGCTTACGAGAGCTTGAAAACAAAGGAGAAGACCAGTCGGTAATTCACAAACGTGGTCGTAGTCACCGGGAGCCGTCGCTTACGAGAGCCGTAATTGTATACAGAGTTTAAATGACAATTAATTCAAACGGGGTTTCACAATGCTGGTCGTAACTAGAGCTGGTCGCTTACGAGAGTCGTTACAAGGAGAGCTTCGACTGTAGTTGTAATGCAGGCTTGTCCTACATGATCTCTCTATTTATATTTCTCTAGGTATTGGCGCTGTAACATTACAGGCGCACCAAACGGTAAACTCCATGGGAAAACAATCGCCATCAAAGACAATATCTGTGTAGCGGGTATTCCTATGATGTGTGGTTCGCGGGTTTTGGAAGGATATATCCCGGATGTTGACGCGACTGTGGTGACCCGGATATTGGATTCTGGTGGATGCATATCTGGCAAAGCTGTTTGTGAGAATCTTTGCAGTAGTGGAGGCAGCTTTACGTCTGCTACTGGGCCCGTGCTGCATCCGCGTGACCACACACGGATGACAGGTGGATCATCTTCTGGGTGTGCAGCTTTGGTAAGATTAAATACTACCGCCATCTTCATCTAAGCGTGGCCACCTGTGGGTTTCAAACTTTACTTGTGTTGTAAAGGTTTATGTGTTGTCATTAAACATTTGAAGTTTGGCAGGCGGTTACATGACCTTGTAGACTGAGAAAACAGCCGACGTTTCGCGAAGTCGCCACTTGAGCCCTCACAAAACGACGTCTGAGTAACCTGCGCAGAAATTCCATACTTCATGATGACGTGCACTACCCAGATCTTGAGAGTGCTTCTGATTGGTTGAAAGAAAATTCCCTCGCGGCACAACCAATCAGAAGCACTACCAAGATCTGGATAGTGCACGTCATCAGTATGGAATTTCTGCGCTCGTTACTCAGCCGCCGTTTTGTGAAACGTCGGCTGTTTTCTCAGGCTACATGACTTGCCGTTCAAAGTAAGTTGTTTGTCAGGAATTTTGAGTGAAACTGAGCTTAACCGTTGTTTAGTGAATTCTTTTTAGCGTTGCAGTTAATGTAACTCTTCGAAAATATGTCTCGAAAACAATCTAGTTTCTTGTCGACAGTTACGAGCGCGCAAGTTCGCGCACGTCAATGCAAACTTCAAATAGTTCAATGACAAAACACGCCATGTTTGATACCAATTATTTCTTCATCCATAGTTAATAAAAGAATCTGGTTATGAAGGTCAGCTAAGTCCTTTGTTTTATGTTTTTGTTACCGTTTTTAGCCTTGACGGTGCACAAACAACGATAGGTTTTGAATTTTGCATGAACAACTAACCAATAAGAATGTCACTGTTAAGTTATTCAGCCATAGTGTGCGAACGTAAAACAAAAGATTGTGCACTGTCGTAGTACTTTCAACATAAATTGCAGCACCTTTGTTAAGGCCTTTGAAACTATGTTTCATCTGACGTGGCCCCGCTCAGATGAAAACGACGGTAAAATGAATTAATGGTGCAAGTTTTGTATGAAATTAAAACAACATTCTTCATAAAAATCAATTTCAGGTGGCAGCAGGTCACGTGGACATGGCTTTGGGTGCAGATCAAGGTGGCTCAATACGTAATCCATCCGGACGCTGTGGCATTGTGGGATTGAAACCCACTCTCGGGCTCGTTCCATACACAGGCATCTTTCCGATGGAGTTTAGCCTTGATCACGTGGGGCCCATGGCACGAACCGTGTATGACGTAGCTTTGTTGCTGGAGGTTTGTTAGTTGATGTGTAGTTTAGACGCGGACTAAAATTGGAGACTCTAACAATGTAATATACATTTTTGGGTTTGAACTTCACAACTATTAATTTGACAAAAATAAGCCAAGAAAAATCAGAGAACTTGTTTATTCCGATCTGATTAGGTCAATGGGTAGATGGCTGGTGTGAGGGATAAACAACAACTTGGAAATTACTTTAACTGATATCCTCCGCTTTAATTCCGAACTCTTTCAACAGACTAATTAACGCAATGAAAGGTTCGCTAGAACAGAAAACAAAATAACGAAATGAGAAAGATTAAGAAATGTAACTACAAAAACAAACGTTGATAAATTGTCCAAAGTCACTGTATCTTACCGATAGTTTTTAACCACGGAATTAGACTTCATCGGTTTGTAGATTTTACAACGGCAATGGCAAGCAGACTGAATAAACTGAAAAAGATTTCTTGAAATGCATATATTTAAACAAACTTAGGCTTGTCCCTGCGAGGTTGCAGAATTACAGTAATTTAAAGAACTAGCCCTTAAGGGGTTACGGAACAATTCGATATTATTACGTCTTCCGAGACAGCTGGTTTCCAACGCTTGCCCCCAAAATGTGTTGACTTCGACCAAAGGCTTTACTTTGATCATTTACTTTGAGAACTGTTTGTGTATGGTTAAATGTTCTTTTTCACTTGTGGTTGTTTTCGAAGATGTATTTTAACTGATTTGGCCCACTTATTTAGGACAATTTGTTTTGTGTTGGCAGGTTATAGCGGGATCAGATGATGGTCGTGATTACCGCCAACCACATGGTATGCGGGCGCCAGATTCGTACACGAAAAAGGTGATGCAGCTGTTTGTAACAGTTAGGTTCCAAGCATGAAAGAGAAACCTTACAGTTTAAATGCACAACAAATAAATTAAATAAAACACTTGAAAAATACACACCTTAAAACTGTCCATCTGAGAGCGTTTTTGTTGAATTTGTATTTTATCCTTGCTTCCCAGGGACGTCATGACGCAGTTCGTAGAACTCTTACACCTCCTTTTGTGACCAGATGATCGTATTTTCGAATCTTGTCGAAGCCTCAATGTATATGTTTCTTCTCAACTATTTACGTTACAACAAAACTCCGTCTAGCTTTTGTAGAGACCTGATAAGAATTTCGATGTTTTGTCTTTTAATCAATCGATACACTGACGAACACTTCATACCATAACGTTTTATTAGATTTATGTTTAAATTTTTAACAGATCATTTTCGTTGATAGTGCCACGCGCTTTGCAATTGCCACTTACACAAAGTTTTTGTTTAGGTTTGACCAAATTTTGACATAGAGCATTTGTCAAATGAGAGTCGTAAGACCAAACCAAAGGTATTACTCTAGCCTGCCAACAGGAACAAAAAACGAAATGAACCGATCAGACATTGAAGCAAATACAAGTAAATGGCGTCAAGCGCAGGAAAACGCGTGCGAGGAAGCCTGATTGGTCGAGAAAGTGGCGCGAGCGTTTTTAACCAATCAGAGAGCGAAGCAAGGCAAAACCAAAGCAAACACAACATTGCTTTCGACACTCGTTTGAAAACTGCTCTATCTTTTTCACAACCATTTCCCGGCTTCCGTGTCAAATGACTAATTAATAGAGGAGCTGTGCAAGGCTGAGTTGTCAAGTTTCGCGAACACGCTGGCGACTCATCCTCAAGTCATCATTGTTCCTGAATTTCAGCAAGAGAGGATGAACTAAGAGAGTGAATCCCCGTGGCTCCATGATAATTATTTGAAATTTATTATTAGTTCGCACCCATGCTGCGAAGGTTATTTTTATTTGTCGTTTCCATGTTATCAATCTAAAATTACATGACATCATGCTAACTGACCAATGAGGTGCCGTCCTTAAAATAACCACGCAGTATGACACAGGACTAAAAATAGATTTTAAATAACTTTCATCGGAAGAGGCCCTTGTATGGGGGATTCGCTCTCTTGCTTCATCCTCTCTTGATTTCATTTCGGGAGCCAACAAAAAGTTGTCGAAAAAACTCAAAAACGGTATTTATGAAAAGTGAACTACCTTGTTTGTATAAATGTATTGTATTATAATTCTAATATTGCAATTCTATATTATTGTATTGTCATTCTATAATTCTACTGTATTGCAGCTGACAGGTGAAATCTCTCACCTCCGCCTCGGCCTTCTCAAGGAGGGTTTTTCTCGTCCCCAGTCCGAACCCGACGTTGACGAGATGGTCAGAAAAGGAGCTCAACGTTTGGCTTCGGAAAAGGGCGCTTCTTTAGAAGATGTCTCTGTGCCAATGCATTTGGACTGTAAGTTTCATTGTTTTGCTTTGTGTCATGCTCCTCTACGTGATTGGGCACTGTCTTTAAAATCATGTAGCTAGGTCATAGCGCAGTAATAGTTTAGTACCGTTAGACGAGGTTTTGTAAACACAAGCAGACGTAACGTAACATTTGTTTGACATTATTTTATTTAAAAAATGAAAATGCTCAAATAACTTGGTGCAGACCACGTGGGAGGCCTAAAACTTCGAATTCTTCCCAACTACATCCAGTGTCTGCATCAGATCATGTGTGGCTGACAATGATAGTTTGAACAACAGTATTTGGCAAATGAAGTCGGCAAATGACAGAGATCCACCAAGAAGAGACCGAGATGACCAGCAATGCTGATTTTGAATAAAACGAACATGGGTGAAAATAATGGTTTAACAATGAACAACATTGCTTGGCAAAAGACGACAGAGACCACTAGGAGGAGGGGTTGATTCACAGTGGCGATTACAATAGGGGTAACAATTTTATTTTTAAAGCATTAAATGACATTGTTCGACAAATGATAAGGACCCATCAAGAAAGAGGAGAGTTAAAATTGGCGGTGGCTACCGTAAAGTCGCACAAGAGCCAAGGAGGCTCACAGGGCCGGAGCTTATCCCGGTTTCTGTAGCATGAAGCAACGGAGAGTATTGCTACTCCCCTCATGAATGGGATGCTAGTCCATCCCAGGGTTACCCACAGCAGTATGTCGCCGATACCTTTTATACACCTGGCTGAAGAGAGACGATGTGGTAGGCCTGGCTACAAAAATCGGGACTTTTTTCGGGATTTTTAGAAAACTATAGGATTTTTAGAGATTTGGAGGGATTTTTAGAAGTTTTGGTGAACATTTTTAAGGTTTTTTGTTTATTTGTTACATAAAAGCTTGAAACTTAGAAAAGTTTTCGCCATAAGCGATTGTGACAAAACTTTTTGATGCCCCCTTGATGCCCCCTCACTGTATCGGTGGGCGGTTTTACCCATAATCCAGCATTCCTTGCTGTCCGTGAGTTCAACATGGCGGGCTCAGCAGAGCTTGTTGATTTGGCTGAGACTGGGGGCGCTAGCAGAAAGCCCACGAAAGCCATGGAATTTTTACCACAAGTCATCCAATTTTTTTATTTCATGGGATTTTTAGAGATTTTTAGGAGTTTTTATGGGAATTTTAGAGGTGAAACAGGAGATTTTTAGAACATTTTTAGCGAAATTCCGGAAAGATTTTTAGGCCATTTTTCGGGATTTTTGTAGCTAGGCATCGATGTGGGGTAAAGTTTCTTGTCTACGGAAACAACACGATGGCAGGGACTGGGCGTCGAACCACCGACCTCCAGATCTGAAGTCCAACGCGCAAACCACTACACTACCGCGCCCCCACCTACGAACTCTCCTTTTTACCCCTCGTCCAAAGTACAAAACGTTTTTAAAATTTGGTTTTCATTTCCTTTTTAGCTGTAGTCATATATGACGCTTTTTGTGATGGATGGTGTTGTCCAGACAGATTCTTTGAAACAAACGGTAGGTCTTAGTCTTATCCGTAATTTTTGGGCAGGTTTGGGGTCCTTTGTCCCATTCAGCCATGAACGATAAGGCTGAGTAACACAATGCGCATGTTCCGCCCAAACAAAAATTGGCCCCAACTAAATTTAGACAGAAAATAAATTCAGCCATCTAATAAGGCAGAGAAAAGTCTCAACCATCTAAAGTAGTTGTTTCCGATGAAGATCATTTGGATGTGGACGCCATTTGGAAATTCCTCGTTTATTACCGCTGGCCAATGTGAGCGTTTTCAGCGTTGTCCCATGATAATCTTTTCTTGAATGTCTTAGATTGTTCTGCTGAATTTATCTGAACAAGGTATCTCCGGTTAAAGTGCCGGGGGGAAGTACTCCTGTCAATTTAGAATAGGTGTGTGCCGCAAAGGTTCTCAAACCCTGACCCTATTTAAGGATGGAAAATCAAAAATTGATACCCTTTTCAAGGTCGAAACCCGGAAAAGGACACCCTATTCAAAAGAAATTCGATAGCTAAAAATTGTGTGAACAGGTCGTTTTTATTTACGATTTTATTTCTTTACTGTAACTTGGAAAGTTTAGCTTTTATCATAGAATACTGGCCTAAGCCTAGTTTAGTTTAGCTGGGACAAAAAAGCTATGACAAAAAAAGGAACCATACCTAAGGATCACACCGGGACTACAATACCTAAAATGGGCAAAACGCATACCATATTTAAGGACGGAGGATCCTCTGTTGCCTTCCAGCCAACCATTTCGACAGTGGAAAAAGATCTTCTCAAAAATCCAAGATAAGTTTGGGGAACATCAAGTGAAAAGTAAAAATTTAAGCATTGACTAAAAAGGCTTTTTTACACTCAGTTTCTTTTTTTTTTTCATCGTTAAAGGTTATCAAGTGACCAGTCTTCAACATATGTTTGCTCTTGGATTAAAGAGCCGTGCGAACGATCTTAGTGCTGATTTGAAAGTTGCAGCTGTTAAGGGAAAATATTTACGAGATAGTTATCACGATGCATTCTATACCAAGGCTCGAAATTTGATGTGGAAATTACAAGGATTCTTCGAAGAGGCCCTGACCAAAGTTGATGTGCTTATTATGCCCACTACACCAAAGAAAGCTAGACCTATACCACCTGCGAATATAACCTTAAAAGGTAATGTATGGCAGCCAATTAAATGCCAATATAACCTTAAAAGATCATGTTTGGCTGCCAATCACATGCCAATATAACCTCAAAAGTCATGTGTGGCAACCAATAACATGCCAAAGTAACCTTAAAAGGTAATTTAAGGCAGTTAATGCCAATGTAACCTTAAAAGGAAGTGTGCAACAGCCAACCACCTGACAATATAACCTTAAAAGGTAATGTATAGCAGCCAATCCCTTGCCAATGTAACCTTGAAAGGTAACGAACATCAGCGAACAGCAGCAAAGGGCCGATGTGAGTCAAATGCAGACTACAGATTTGCAGACCTAGAGAACTAGAACTGCAGAATTGTAGACTTTGGTTTTCGTGAAACTTCATTAGGTTCCGGCCAAACAGATTCAACTTCATTCAACATTGTTGAATATTATTTTGTTCTATGAAAACTTTGTTGTACAATGTTGAGTAAGGAGGCCAAACGAATTTAACATCGTTAATTAGCATTATGGAATTAAACTTATTGAACGTGTTTGGCTAGCCTGTTAAACGATGTGAATGTTGTTGAACTATGTAAATGAGTTTCCTACACGTGCATGTCTTTAAAAAATTGGATCTCGACAGAGCATAATGCCGGAAAAATTGGAGCATTATGCCTGAAAAGCACTATACCGACGAAAAAGCCTAGAACGGCTTTTGGCGTGACAAAATGTGGATGATGTAGTCAAGTCTCATGAAAACTGGTTGTCTACAATTCTGTAGGTCTTGTATGTCTGCATGTCTCACACTGGAAAACGGCAGCTGGACGACGGCGAGGCTTAATTATTTCTTTTGCTGCATTATTGTTAAAGTGCATGTAACCCCCATAGTTTTTTCGCCATAATGAATTCTCGTGTTATCTAGAGCATTTCTTTTAAATTTTGTTTTGGTTTGGTTGAATCTTTGATTTTCGTGCCCTGCTGAATTGGACTAAAATTTAGTTCAAGTTTGAGTAAGAGGGACCTGAGGCGAGCAGTAGCTGTGACGTCAAATCAAAAACCAAGCATTCAATGCTGCTTAGTGAGTTAGCTGTGTTTCTCTCAATCAGATTAATCTATTTGTTGTTTCAAGCTTTCTTGTCTTCCAGTTGATTCAGAATAAACTCATAGTTTGACTAAAATCAGCCGAAACAGGTTATGTTTTGTTATTGTCAGGAGTGAACGCATGAGTTCTTCTGAAGGAGAACTTGCTATAAATACGTTCTTTATTTTTGGGCACTTGGCTGTTTTGCGCACAGCTTTCATGCAATAATTTTGGGCATACCGCCTACTGAAATACGTAGTTATTCCTGCGTATTTCGTACCGCGTGTAGCAGGCTACATAGAAAACAGTTCATGTGCATGTAGCAGGGCCATATTCCACGGCAGTAAGCCGAAGTTACTTAGTGATATAACTAATTGATCTTTTCTTGTATACATAGAATACCTTACATCTTGCAGTGAAAACTACATCAATACATGTGCGTTTAATATGACTGGTCACCCAGCCCTGTCAATCAATGCGGGCTTCAGTGAAGGCTTACCAGTTGGAATGATGATCGTGGGAAGAAAGTTTGATGAAGTCACTGTTCTGAATGTCGCCTACGCCTTCGAGAAGATCAGAGATGACTTAAACTAAGCGGCGGTTATGTGTTTCATCGACATGTAAGAAGCGTAAACCTTGAACGATATGACTCAATGCTTTTATGGGAAGTGGTAAAACTTGCTTCTCTTCTCAGACATCGTGCATGTGATAATGACACAGCATGCCATACCAAAACTTTCTGAATGAGGAAATCTTTAATGGTAATAATCGGTTCTACTTTTTACACGACGTTTTGTCAAGCAGGTGTATATTATTTAAACCTATGGAAGGTCATCTCAACCCACGACCTCTGCGATATCGGTGCAGCGCTTTAACCAAATGACCAGCTCTCATTTCAGTTGGCTTGCTAGCTCAGTTGGTTAGAGCGCTGCATAAAGGCACACCAAAAATTCCATCACAAAAGATGGAATGTGATTATATCTACAAACGAATCAACAGAACAGTCGGAAAATTCTAGGTTGTTTTAATCATCAAGGAGCACAAGAGTGGTTTTGCTTCACCATTAAGACGGCCCTTTAGGCCACCGTCTCCTAGCAATGCAGAAAGAAAGGAGTTTTGTCGTAGTAGGACGATTGATTGATATGTTAATAAGAGATGGGGGTGGACTGTGAAGAGGGCTGATATTTTGACTGTGGATAATTTCGTGTTAATTTCGTCGAATCAAACCATTTAACGGTGAGAACAATCTTAGTAGACTTCTAAAAACAACATATTTTTATATGAAACATTACTCAAGAAAGCCTTTAAACCTGTGCGTTTAGTTGCGGATCACCTTTCGACAAGTAGTCACGCAAGTATTTAGGTACCGCAATTTTAAACACTGAAAATACGAGGGCTGTAGGAAAATTCAGAGGTTTAATTATAGCAACTACGGTTTGGTTTGAAGTTCTTGCGGGTTTTCTCTTTTGCTATATGTACTTTTTGCTATTTGGAAAACAAAAAAGTGTTAAGAATTCAGTAGCTCTTGAACCTTATGGCTCATTAACTCCAGCTTGTAAGGGCATGTCTTTGATAACGAAAGGTTTCCTGTTTTCACTGAAATGCCTGCTTCTTTCTTCGTATGTGCCATATTCGATGGAACAGCTAAATAAGACAGGACTCAGTTTGATTTCGAAGTAGAATCCCCTTTTTGTTTCTTTAGTGAATTTTCAGCTTCATAGTTAGTAGCCGACTAGTTGAGATCAAATTCACAGCCTGCGTAGCACGCGTTTCCGTGGGCTTTACCGCCCGTTTGAGGCATTCGCTCGCCCCAATTTTGGCCCGGCCAAAAAGCGAAAAATTTTTCAAACCTGTAGAACGGCTCTGGGGACGAGAATGGTAGAAAACCCTTCGGAAACGCTTGCTACTCAGGCTATCAAATTCTTGACCATCTCTTCTAGAATTGCCTCAAAGTAGCTTCTCAGTGCTGAAGATCTTTTCTACAACAAGTCATGGCCCATGACTAATAAGCGGCTTATTGGCACAAAAAATTCTTTACGGCGGCTAACCATGGGAAAAACACGAAGACAACAATCATTTCTTTACAAGTGTTTATGTCCAATTCCCAATTTGAGATCTTTACTTCAAAAAAATCCATGTTTGGATAAATTTTCTATGATAAAAGACGAGGATATAGTAATGATGAATGGAACAGAAGGATTCCAAAAAAGGAAACATTCTCATTTTATATACATAACGAGAATTTCATACAGTAAACATTGGAAATAGAATTCTGTATTTGCTATATTACACGTGCAAAAAAGCGATATAGCTTTTTTCACATGTGAAAATATAACCAATCAGCATCTAGCATGGAATTTCCCCAAGAGAAGCTGTATCAAACACTTGAAAAAGTGTTTCATCAGGTATCCAAACACCTCGAAGTCGATTAAAAAACTCGGCTGCGCCTCGTTTTTTTCAACCTACTTCTTGGCGTTGGATATCCCAATGAAACACTCTTTCTCGTGTTTGATATAATACTACAAATCCTTTGTTGCTCAGCCATCCAAAATTCCTTTGAATTTGGTGAGCACGATACGAAAAGGGGGATTCCTCTGCTGCTCAACCAAATTGCAAAGAACTAGCCCACAGCAAGACAATCATTATGACTTCTGGATACTCGATGGAGATGTTTATTTCACTCCTTAAAAATGATTACGACTTGGGATTAATTTCGTTTTTCGTCGACGTCTTCTTTAATCTAGGCATTACTTTTAGAATATATATAAAAAATGCTGTAGCACTTTTGTTAGTAATCTTTTGATAGTAAAATAAACTATCATTCAAGATTACTTTTAGAAGTTAGTTACGCAAGCGGCCATAACCATAACCGTGACGATACCCATAACCATAGCCCTGGCGGGAAGGCGAGACGCTGTTTGACGACTGAGGACACACACATCCCCGCTTACGTGGCCCAGTGGTCCTGCAAAAGGTAAAATCAAAAGGTGGTATTTGTGAGGTCATTTTTACCACGTGTCCTTACGGGACTCCATATCATGCCTGTTTTGGAGAGTGTTCCTTCTCACTTCAGTCCTTTTGTTCAGACTGACTACGGTTTAAAAGTAAGTCTTTCATGCTACTCTGCGTAAACAACAGCCCACCCTGCTCTCAGGGAATTTTTTACCGCAAAAAGGTATCGTTTGGTTGGAAATTTGGTGATTAACGTGCGGAAGATCTTGAGGTGGTCTCCTGCCAGACGTTCATTTTGTTATCACCACCACCACCACCATCATCATCATCATCATCATCATCATCATCATCTATATATTTATTTATTTATCGATTTATTATTTTTTATAATCACCTGCCCGTAGCAAAGTGAACACCTGAGTTAACTATAAGCATGATCGCGACGAAGAGAGAGGAGCCTGGGAACGAGGTTTGAGAAAATGTCCCATAAAACCGTTCTTCTAAAGAAAGCATGCACTAATAAGAAAAGCTACTCGCCTTTTAAATAACATGTCTTTCAAAGAAGAACGTTTTTGACTTCCCTCTTCATGCAAGCGGCCGTAACGACCATAACCATAGCCATAACCATAGCCCTGGCGGCTGCTTGACGATTGAGGACATACACATCCAGACGATTGAGACGAACTAGAAGATCCTCCGACTTTTCGACTAGCTCCGTATCCATAACCGTATCTATGTCCGTATCCTCGCTTAAGTGGCCCAGTTTTCCTGTGAGGAATAAAATATATTGAGGTGATACTTGCCAGATCATTTTTGAATATTCTCAAAGTATTAAATTTCAAGAAATAACCTTGAATAACCTTTCATAATCACTCAGCATTAAAGATTTAAACGGAGAGCGCATTGCACACTAGCACAAAAACAAGTAAAGCAAAAACGACAGCTCATTCTCTGGTCGTTATGTAACATCTACTGACGATTCACAATTCATTTGACTCTGATGACGACTGCCGCTCAGGTTGTCGAAACCTCGGTCAATGTCAACACAAACAGTCCTTCTCAGGACTACACTCACCCTGACGATCATACTTCACCGACTTATGATATGACTCCTGGGTTCAAACCATTCACCTGAATGGATATTTTAAGTTGCTCGGTAAATACGCAATTTTTCAATCGCTTTCTTTTACCATGGCAACGAAATAGCAGCCTTAAGACATATTTAAACGTTCGTAAAGTTTTGCATAGGCACGCTACCGGATCGATTTGTATAAGTGGCCATAGGAAGGTTGAGAAGCTCATCTAGACCAATAGTTATTTGGCTGTCATATTAAGATAAATATAAAAATAATGTGAAAATAATTTGCCTTGCATACATGTGTTTGAAGTAAGCACTGGAGCCACATGTAACACCGCCTTTGCTTTCTAGATTTCATAAATTGTGAGTGAATATAGCATATGGGCGCCGCGTTTGCATGTATGATCGAAGCGCCAATTGTTTTTATACTGATTTTAGACTCAAGAACGTCATCGCACAGGCTAATGCGTAAACTAGCGCACAGGCTAATGCGAAAACTAGACGTGTATGCTGCAAATAAATCCACCCCAATCCAGGCTTTTCTGCGAGTTACAGCCTATTTAGGATCATCCAATAAAGTCCATTTTGCTTTTTGCTGAGATTTTTAGCGATGCCGCTCAAATCAACCGTTTCCTTGACACCAGAAAATACCAAATTAAGGACACGGCCCACCTACAGTAGTGACATAGTCTACTAGATGGCTTCTGATGGCTTACTCCCCAGCCATGCGCTATCTACTGTAATAAGCACGTCTGCTCTTTAGTACGTGGTTGAAATTTCATGGTGTGGCCATTCATTAATTAAAGTGGCTCGAATGGGTTCTTGTTTTTTTCGATGCATTATATTTGGGAGTTAAAATAGTTAGGTTAGAGTTGGCCAATCATGATCAAATTTTGCTACAAACTAATGATAATGTCAAAGTGTCAATTTTTGGTAGATTCCTCAAGAAATTTGTTGCCATGGCAACGCAGTTGGGTTTCGAAGTATGATCATAAAATAGAGATATCCTAAGTTTGCTTGAAAATTTGACGGTGAGATTTCTTTAAATTTTGCATACGGCCTTTGATTCTGGTAAGCTACCTAAGGATTAAGTTAAAGAAAATTCTGTCGAAAACTTTCTGCAAAAAACACTTTTTTACGAATTTACCTTTAACTTTTCTCCGGTACGACAGAATTTTTTTAATCTCGCTTGAAAAACTCTTTGGGCATATAAGAGTTAACATGCAAAAAATCAAAGAAATTTACCGCGCGGAAGCGAAATTATGTTCTTCCTAAGTTACAAAATTTTGAACATTACATCATTTGTTTTCAAATCATTGGATCCTTGGCACCAAATATAGAGGAATGTTTTCCTGCTCGTGCAGATTGATTCTATCTCAAGTGAATTCATCGGCACTTCGCTCAAAATGGCGACTAATGCTTCTTTTACACCTTGGGAACAAAGATTGTCTTAATCCTCGCAAGACAGGCTGCTTTCTGTACTTGTTTCGATTAATCGTTTGCCTGAAGAGCCTATTTGAGCTCCGTGAAACTGAACTTATCTCTAGAAATGTTTGCAAACGTTCGCAGCGTTCGTTCACAAATATCATGTTTTCGAAAGCGGTGGTGGACTTTAGCGTACTGTTTATACCACTGTACAATTATTTACATGTCAACAATTCTTAACCTAAACGAGGATTGGAAACGTATGCGATGGAGAGCAAGTACTTCTACCAAAGTGGAATGTGCTTGAAAATCTTAAAAACAACGGAGTTTCGAAAATACTGCGATCAGGCAAGGTTATCCTTCAAACGGAGTTCAGGATTGAGCAACGCCTACATGGACACCACTTCGGGATTACATGTCTTACAGGGGCACAAGGACAGAATTAACAAAAAGACAACATTTCCGACTATAAAAACAATACATTGAAGAAGTCCCTTATGTAGAGGTATGTACTCAAACGAGGACAAAACTACCTTTGATGATCTTTGATAAGTGTCAATGTTGTCAAGAATTTTCTGTTGATGAAACTTGTTCTCTTGTTCGATTGATTGATCAAAACTCAATTTAAAGAACCGCTTTGAAGATTGTTTTCGCCCCAGGAAAAACCAATAACAGTCAAATTATCAATATTGCCAGTTCGGCAAGACAGAAACCATTTCTTTTACCCGAACATTTGGAGTATTTCGTACCAAACGAATTTACAAAGATACCGCGCGGTAATGTTTTGAGATTATTCTGCAGGTCGGTTTTTCTTATTGCATTACGGAAAAAAAAACGTATTAACACCAAACTATTGCACTATCACTTAATTAAGCAAATAAGAGAGCACTTCTTTTATCCGGAAGTGTGGAGTATTTGCCAGAAAACTAACTTAAATCCAGACGAGAGCGCGACGCCATTTTTGTTTGTTCGTTTTTTATTTTTGAGTCTCACGGGTAAATTGGAACCCAGTCTGCGCGCGCCCAACAAAACTGTTTCGAGCCTCCTTAAGTGCGATGTCTTGCAATGGTACTGCCTCTCTGTTTTTTTAGTATTTTGCAAATTGAAATTTGGGTTAAAATTTCTCTTGCATTTTGACTGAAGGTTAAACATCCTCAAGAGATTCAGTCATTTTAAACGTGTGGATGCAGTAGGACCATTCAAACGAAAACTCTTAAAGTGCCACTGGGACGAAAATTCATAGGTTTATTTCCGCCAAATTCTGTCGCAGAATATCGCGTTTTGTTCATATTTCCCCAGAAAACTGAACAACAAACCTTCCATCTTAATGTTTTTTAGCTCCAAAGTCGCGTAAAATGTGTCCGCCATTACTGAAAACGTGTTCCTGGGTGATTGCGCAATTTAATAGCTTGTGACGTCAGAGGCTCACCTCAGTCGCGTTTCCTTGTGTTTTGACTGAAGATGTCTACCGTCGACTGCGAAACCTCCGAAGAGTATTTCTACGATTCGGAAGAGTCTTTAGCTTCCGAAGCCTCTGAGGATTCGTTTCATTCGGCAAATGAAGAATTTTTCTTACCGTACGATGTAAGAACTGATGTGAGGTTTCAACTAGTAATCTTGTCAACAAACTGTTTAAAGCTTTTTTTCTCGTCATATTATTTGAGTTATTTGGCGGGAGTTCAAAACATAAGCGAAATATGCTTAGACAATGATTGTAGTTCAGGCTCCAGTTGCTCAAAAGGTGGATAACTCTTGTTCAAAGGATAAGTCGCTGTCCGGTGGATAAAATTTATCGCTTCATCTCGGTTGTTCAAAGCTTGGATAGCGCTATCCAGCCAGCTGTTCAGCCGCTATCCAGCGATCATAAAGTTGTCCATTCCAAGGTAGGTTGTGTAACTGTTATCCACTGTAAACCTGTAGACATGGCTATTCGAAGAATTGATCTTTTAAGCTGTGGAAATTTAGACAAAACACCTATGAAAACTTTAGACTTTGATGCTCGCGAATTCTCAACCATGGGTCGATCGATGTTACTGTTGGCGTGGGAGAAAATAAAAGAAGCGATACTTTGTCTGCCGTTGTTTATGTTCATTATATATTATAAAAAAGCATTGATATTTTTGGCCATTCTTGGCATAGTGTGGGAAACTTTCTTGAAAAACCGTAATTGTTGTAGTCAGCTGGCAGGCAGCTTATCGTGTCTATCATAGTACAGTGGTCACTCAACACATTGAAACACAAGTGCTTGGCGCTGCTAAATATTTTAAACAGTTTTATAGAATTCTTTTTCTGAGCCGAAAGAAGTGAAATAAAACAAAACCCTATTTTTCAAGAACTGGAGGCCTTGTGTGACCGGAATCTAAATATTTGTAGTCAAAAGTAAAAGCCACAAGGAAAAGTTTCCGCTGCTCAACAACAACATGCAGACCGCCGAGGAAACGAAGCTTTCGCTTGCCTTATTCGCTGCGTAAAAATAACAACTTGATATTTAATCATTTTTCTTAGTAGTTCATTTACTAAGATTGCCACGACAGGTGAAAGAAATAAAATTGTTAAACCCTTAGGCAAATAGTGGTGTGTGATATTTTTTCCCAACTTCAATTCCACGCACCGACGATCCGATCGAACAACAATTACAAATGCCATTGCACATAGAAAAGAGAAAGAAAAAAGTTGCAAAATCGATTAATTTACAATTCCTGTGTCTATTGATCCATTTCTTAATGCAAAAGCTTCGTAAATGAAGTAACCTTATTTTTTACAAGTGAAAGCGTCAAGGCTATTTAAGAGAAATACAATTTTAAGAATCGAAATCGGAATATTTACTAATAATATCGTCCGTTAAAGATTTTCTAATTGCATCATATCTATTGCAAGATAAGAGGAAGTGTACTTCGTCATTTGAGCTGCAGCATGCTCAGGAATTCTAGGGGTGGAATGTCTTCCATTTTCAATTCTTAGGTTGTAATTACCTAACCTATTGTAAGTTTCGCTACTGCCCGAACCATAATGTCAATCGACTGTTCACCGACAGGGAATAAAGAGAGAAAAGTTTCTCAACATTCAGGATGGTATGTTATAAAATAAATGTCCATGCTTCTAAGCGATTACTGCTCTGAAATTAACACACGCGGAATTAAAAAAAAGGAAACGATAAGCAGTACAAACAACATCAGCTTAATCACGGCGGTCAGGATTGCATTCGCCGAGGATCTTCGCGCTAGCGGACGGCAGAACTGAAAGAGTTTTCCACGACGATAATAAATTTCAAAATACGTTAAAAGAAAATGAGTTTTGCACAATGGTGGATGCGTTGAAAAGGAAACAAACAATCACTTCAACTGCGTTATAAGATTAGGTAAGTTACCTTTCATCTTGTTCGCGCAGATAATGTTTTTTTCCAGTTCTTTTTTCCATATAGTTGGAATAGGCAATGGGATGATCGACCTCTGGGATCTTGCGACATGAACAGCCCTCTGGAAAAACTCGTCCGTGAAGTGATCAAAATGCCTCTCGGGTTGAAATTCGCACTGTGTGAGTACGAACATTGTCCTTTTTTCCATTGCGGGTCCGCTAGCAGGGCTTCAATGAAGCAAAATACCAGCTCGGTGGTTGGATTTATTGTTGTAGCATTGTACAACACAAGTGCTACCTGTCATTACTGCTGTAGCAAGGAAGATTTCAAAGTCGTGCAACAAACAGTTGGCAAGAAATCTTTCCTCGAGGACAAGTTACTTTCCCGTGGGAAGTAAACATGTGAAGGCACTAGGTTTGAGGTGAGCCTCTGACGTCACTTCCGCTCATTCGCAAGCCAGCTTCCGGAACAAGGGCCAGTAATGGCGGCCGCAAAATCTCGACAAAAACCGTCCGAAAAAAGGCAACTTCTAGTCGTCGTAATAAGTTGAAATTTGGCATGGTGACTAAGAACCACAAACTATGTTCGAAAATGTAAAAACATGGAATACCAAAATTCTGGTCCCAGTGGCACTTTAAGAGGCTCTGACTGTAAATATCGAGAATCGGCGGACAAGCTCAGAAAATCGAAAATCCTGATAACTTGCCAGAAGAACACTTTTGGGGAGCTATCTTCGAAAATATTACTTAAACATTCTGGAATTCTATTGTTTTCGGGAAATTCGGAAAAACGGTTTTGCTTAATTTATTACGCAATAATCAGGCTTAAAATTAAACAAATTGAAAGCGCTTGCTTTTAAACAGTTTGCAACACCAGAAAACAATTTTAATTTTAAATGATAGCAATACTCTTCTACTTACTATCAATGGGAATTGTATGGAGTTTTGCTTTATTTATATGGTTTGGTGGTTCTTTGAAACAAAGGCATTTTGCGCACTTCGGAAAAAGGCAAAAATTGGTAAACTACAGAGGCTTAAAATGAGTCTTGGTATGTCTAATATCGAGTTGAAATAAACACTGTGATAAAGTTTGGCCCTACTTCTATTATGATATGAAATAAAAAATCTGGGCGATTCAGGCTCGCGCTGACAAAAAGAAAAATTCGCGAACCAGTGTTGCCAAAATTTGCATAATGAAATGAATGAAATGAAAAGTAGTAGTTTGGTGAGCTCAATTTAGAGGATTTTATTTACTGAAGACACACAAAGAATGAACTAAAACATTCCTTCAATCTATTCTTGCATTGTTTTGGGCTTATACTATTTCTACGTAAAACTAAAGAGAAGGAGAAGAAGTTTTAAAAGTTCTACACAAGCTGTTGCGTGACTTGTGTCTCGTGAATATGTTTTGTCAATTTGTCAACCTACTGATGGCAGTTTTTAAATGCGGTCTCCTACATTGGCCGCTGTTTTATGCATGGCTAGTTCTCCAGCGAATACCATACGCATCCCTGTGTTTTGGGCATACTGTCATGTGTAGCTGATATTCTCCTGGGACGAAAATTCCGACAGGCAAGTCTGGAATTAGTTTCGTATACATGTGACACCATGCTCTTCGAGAGAAGAAAACTGCGACATAGTATGTTGTTGTGTACGTGACTCGATCGCTCTTTTCAAATGGCTACTAAGATTTTGGGCGATTTTTTGAAATGACACTATTTTGGCCAGGAAGCAGAAGTGCATCATTATTATGATTTATACGTATTTGTCAAAAAATGTGCTGTTTCTATCAATATTATTACACTTGTATAAATATGTCTAAAATTAAACGCAAACCACGAACGTCGTAGCAGCGGGATCGGTATTTATGAGTTCTTAATGCGGCTGTATATCTAAGAGATATCAATACACAGTTTGTTTGGTTTTACTTTGCAAAATCGCTGAGAACTCTTTCACAGTTTTGGAGGAAAAGACTTTCATTGAAGAACATTTTCACGTTTGCATGAACGTGAAGTGATCGGTTGCGTGACTGGGATTATTACGAGTGGTACTTTGTGTTCCTTACCTTACACAGCCATTTTAGCTCTCAATTTATACGCGTACGTCAACTTTAATGATTGATAAAAGAAACGGTTTGGATTTTCGAGAACATAAAGTATTTTCCCAAAGAAACTGCAAATAACAAAGAAAGGCCACTGGTGCTGCAGAGTATAGACATCTGACAAAATATGATAACCTACTGCACTCTAGTTTCACCAACAATTTTCCAGATTTGTTCGTAATTCTTCAGAACAATAAATGAAGATATGATACCAGCGTATGCATCATCTAGTAGAAAGACCATCTCAAAATAGTTACGGTAAACGATTTGTCATATTTCAAGTCGTCCTTCCATTACAGTTTTTTTCTATTATCCAAATTATTCAAATTTTGGCAACACTGGTTCGCGAATTTTTCTTTTTGTCAGCGCGGGCCTGAATTGCCCAGATTTTTTATTTCATATCATAATAGAAGTAGGGCCAAACTTTATCACAGTGTTTATTTCAATTCGATATTAGACATACCAAGACCCATTTTAAGCCTCTGTAGTTTACCAATTTTGCCTTTTTCCGAAGTGCGCAAAATGCCTTTGTTTCAAAGAACCACCAAACCATATAAATAAAGCAAAACTCCATGCAATTCCCATTGATAGTAAGTAAAAGAATATTACTATCACTTAAAGTTAAAATTGTTTTCTGGCGTTGCAAACTGTTTAAAAGCAAGCGCTTTCAATTTGTTTAATTTTAAGCCTGATTATTGCGTAATAAATTAAGCAAAACCGTTTTTCCGAATTTCCCGAAAACAATGGAATTCCAGAAGGTTTAAGTAATATTTTCGAAGATAGCTCCCCAAAAGTGTTCTTCTGGCAAGTTATCAGGATTTTCGATTTTCTGAGCTTGTCCGCCGATTCTCAATATTTACAGTCAGAGCCTCTTAAGCAGCACTTCCCAATGCTGCAGTTTGCTTTTCAGTATAGATTTGGCACCAAGTTTTTCTCGAATTTTGAGTGAGGGCGCTTGCAAGCAAACGGGTCAATATATCAGTGAGTTTCATACCCTTTGTCTGGAAGCATCAACAGTGCCAGAGCAACAATCAGAATCCCCAAATGAAGCTTCATCTTGAGCAGCTGTGAAAAGGAAAATACTCTAGTGATAAATTTGACTTCATATTTTCAAAGTCAACTTAATTAGGAGTGGAATTCAATTAAGATTGCTACTAGGTTGGCTACCTGAAAATCCTCAAGCCATAATGTTCATCTCTTTCAGTCCAGTTATTAACTTATTCTGAAACCATTAATTCAACCAAATTGATATAGAAGAAGGGAAATTTACATTGCCAGGGCCTTCTTGCAGCGATCGAATGATAGAGCAAAGCTCAATAAAGAAGGAGATACATTTGTATGGAAGTTGTCCCCGATGTTTACCCCAAGCTCGCGATGTGAACGTCTGTTATGCCTCAGAACCAGCTGTAAAAGGCAGACTAGGCGCAAGCCGCAAGATATTCAAACCAGCGTCCAAGTGATCGTCCTCTATTCCGTCCATATTTGAGAAAGTTAAGTTTGCTAGAGCAGCAGTTAATAACAAAATAGCCGAAGCTTGGAGATTTACCAAATTTACGGCCGCCATGGTGCTCACGTGATCAAGTAAACAATTGAGCACTGCAAGCACTAAGCATTACTTTAAGTCAGAGAACTTTCTATTATAGATGAATTGTTTCTCTGTGGAATGAATTAAGGACTTTCTTAAAAGTTAAGCGAAACCGTTTGATCTTTAAGCGTGAACTTAAAGCTTTCCTTTTGAATAATTTTCTGTCAATGTGCGTTAAGTTAGTTGTATTAGGTTATTGTAAAGTATTTTAGTTAGATTGATCTTACACATATATTGATTTTAGTTTATTATTAATATTGTATTGTTCACTGAAAAACTATGCAACTGAGCAACTGAGCAACTGAGCAACTGAGCAAGTTGCACTTAGCAGGAGACACAGAACAGCAGACTGAGACCACTTTTTGTCAAGCTAGGAATTTACTGATTATATATTTCCCCCGAAATAAAATTTAACATACGAGTTTTGTCAAACTTTCACAAGTTGTAATCTATCGTGCAATGTTTTGAAATATAAGATAAAAAGAATAGGTCCCCACGTCCGTTTACGAGATATCATCGTCTCAAGTTACCCCATAATTTCATGCCATTTCTCCTAACAAACACATGTTTATTTGATCAGTTTACGCTACTCTCCATAGGAACAGGAAGCACGTAATTAAAGGAAATCTTGAAACAATGTACTAGATGTACAATATCGATAACAAGGAACAATTTACTAGATGTTTTAGGGGCCGACCATTTAACTCTTGAGGGGGGGGGGGGGGGTGGATGATTTCTGGTCAGCAAGCTTTTTTTTTCTAGCAACCTGGTGGGCAGGATATTTTTTTTCCTTCTAAATGCTTTGCAGAATATTTTTTTCCTCTTCATTTCTCTGCAGGATTTTTTTTCCTCAAAAAAGTGTCATGTGTTTACATTTACAGAATGTATTTACGTTTACATTGTGGTTATTGTTGTAATAGTTCAATATGGAGCGCAAAGCCTTAAAATGTTGTAAGCTATACAAAATCATGCTATACAAAAACATGTTTTTTTGGGGGGGGGGTTATTCTTTTTAGTAGTGTTCAATTTGGGCGTTTTGGACGCATAGATTGAAGAGGAATTTGTTTATTATAAAATCAGCTATTTCAAGACCTTATTCGGAGATTTTAAGCAATCATGTCTGTGATTTTTAATCGGAGAATTCGAAAGAATTCTTGGTAGAACACTTTTTTTCGTATTGATAAGCAATAAAAACAAACAGCACTTCAAGAACACTACAAGCAAATATGCAAGTCGGTAGGCTAACCGGAATGTTGTTTTGGCTAAACCAGAGTGTGATTTAGGCTAACTGGAGTGGCTCGCTGGCTCACAGATTGTCGGACCCTATAAAGCTAAGAATGCATTGCACATTCTGAGGCATAACCAACTCCAGAGTTTAAAGGGAGCAAGGGAAGAATTGTTGCAGTTTTACTGGGATTTTGTAAAGTCCCCCTGGAATGATGAAATAGCTTTGCAACATTTTTTTTCCTTGCTTGCAGCAGTGCAAGAATTTTTTTTCTATTTCATTTGTGCTGCATGCAATTTTTTTCTTCCGACAACGGCTTGCAGGAAATTTTTTTTCAAAATCATCCACACCCCCCCTCAAGAGTTAAATGGTCGGCCCCTTATGGCAGATGCTCCTAGCATCAGACAAAAATTGACTTAAAACCTTCCTATCGTGCGTGTTCTCGAGGTCGCGATGAGTAACGCGTTTCTAGTAATAATTTTTTTTCGAACATGCGTTTTTTTCTAACTCTTTGAACAAAAAGAGAATGAATAGTTGGTCAAAAATATCTAGAAAAAAAGATAGGTCACCATGCTTGTTTAAGGGTAAATGACTTTTCTTTTCTCTGGTGAGCTTAGTCTCATAGTAAACCTATTACTCCCTCGACGTGCGCGCGCTGTGAGTGCGTGCTAATGACGCAAAAATTCGTGCGCAGTAAGGATCTGCAATGCAATACAGGGCAATGACCTTAATAAGATTTTACGTTAAAAACAATGGTAAGAATTCAGAGGATGCGATCACTCAGCAAACCACAGTGCTAATTACTTCAAGCTAAGTTGAAAAACATTTACTTAACTTTTTCGTTTGCTAAGAATCAGGCGTAACAGATGAGGAATAGACATTGATAGTGTACTACTGTTGCCGTTCATTATTCCTTTCAAAAACATTTTCCTTATTTACATTTCATTCCGTGATTTCTCCCCAGATATTAATATGCTTGGCTGATTTTCAAAGAACGCAGTTTAGGTTAAAGCTTCATAGGCAAATAAAAGTGACAAACCCGATAAGAAGAGAAAGATTTCAAACTCTGTTAATCACAGAAATTTCACTGAAAAATTATTCTTAACGGTTGCAGTTTGAAGTTAAGTTGCGTCGAAATTTCGAAAGAGATAATCCCTTTTGTTAAGATAGAATTTATTTCTTAATTAATACTGTCAAAAATTTCTCTTTTTCTCCACAGTATTTTGTCTGTTCTCTCACATAATTTTTGCGGGCGTGTACTGACGCGTGAACAACTATGCAACTAATCAAGCTACACACAGTAGGAGACACAGAACAGCAAAAGACCGCTTTTTAGCAAGTTAGGAATTTACTGATTACATAATTTGAATTTTGAGAGTCTACATTTTAAACAACAATCCTTTGCTGCTGAACCATCCATTTTTCTTTTGAATTTGGTGATCACAATTCGAAGAAAGAGAACAGAAATTGCAAAGAATTAGCCTACAAATTAGGAGAGTCATCTTCGATCTTCCGGCATCCTAGTAAGTAAGACTGTGCCGGCATGCTGGGAAATCTGTTTAAAACAAAAGATTGTGGCCATTCCATTTTCATAGGAAAACAATGGGAAGCACTAAGATTATTTGCTGTTTAACTTAAAAGTTCTCCCGCTCATTACTGTCGTTTAGTGTTTAGAGCAGTTTGGAATTAGACCAAGATTTGAAAGAAATAATTCCTTTTATTAAGATCGTTTCCATTTTTGATTTAATACTGTTAAGCATTGATTTGAATTAAGAATTGCGTAATGATAGTTTTTGCATGATTCCTTTCAAAAACATTTTCTTATTTAAGTGTCTTTCCGTGATTTCTCCCCCGCCAAACATTAATTAATATGCTTGGTTGATCTTCAAAGTACGCAGTTAAGATTAAAGCTTCATTTGAAAATAAAGGAGTTATTATTCCATGGAGTTTAACGTGTGTTGCAGTTTGTGGAACCCTACTTAGAGGACTACACTTGCTGACCGTGGCTTGACTTGAAAATCTGTTTGTTACTCACCGTTCCAGGGACCCGTTTCTCGAAAGTCCCAGTAACTTTTCAAGCCCGGAGCTATATTTTGAAATCAAAGTCTATAGAATAGTGGTGTATCTTTTAGCCCACAAACCAGACTTAGCTTTAAAAACCGACAAAATTTGAATCTTTGAAAAGGTAAACCTTACGCTAATAATTAGCTATACGGGCCCGAAAAGTTATCGGAACTTTCGAGAAACGGGCCCCAGTATTTTTGTCTCCATATCTCCGTCTAAAAAACTGAAGAAATTTAGAGGGCAGTTTTGTAAAGATTGCATCTTTGCTTGCTAGCCCAAGCTAATTATCCTACCTCTTTCAATCCGTTTGATTGTTGAATCTGCTGGACAAGTAATGGTCAAGAGAGAGGAATTCAAGAAGAAATTCACGCTGCCGTGTCAAGTTGTCAGCTTTAACGTGCGCTCCTACTAAATACAGGGAGTGACTCATCCGTTGGTATAAAAGGTCACCTAACGGTGAACCATAACGTCACTCCAGAATTTCCATCACAAATGGTGGAATGGGATAAAAGAAACAAATTAACAAAACAATTGAAATATTCTATTGTAGGTTGTTATAGTCATGCAAATAGAGCTTGTTGCTGTTGTTGTTGACTCCAAGAAGAACGGGAGTGGTTTTGTCCAATTTATTTTTTATTAATCATTTTCAGTGAAATGATACTTCTTTCTCCGTATACGCCATATTCGATGGAACAGCTAGCGAAATACGACTGGACACAGTTTAATTTCGAAGTAAAAGCCACGCTTGTTTTTCTACTGACTTTCAGTGGTGTGGTTAGTAGCTGATATAGCTGAGATTAAATTCATGGCCATCTCTTCTGAATTGCCCCAAGGTAGCTTGTCATTACTAAAGATGTTTCCTTACAACAAGACATGGCTCATTGGCGACCAAGCAAGAAACATTCATCACATAGGCTAATCATGCGAAAAGTACGGAGATAATTATTATTTATTTTTTAATAAGTTTTTTTCGTCCAGTTTAAGACCTTTACGTGAATAAAATCCAGGTTTGGTTCAAGTTTCTGTGATTAAAGACGAGGAATATAGTAATGATAAAAGCAAACACAGGATTCGAGTGTGAGAATAACAGAACTTCATTGTAAACAACAACGAAATGCTTTGTTGCTCAGCCATCCATAATTGTTTTGAATTTGGAGATTTCGATACGAAGAGAGAAATTCCTCTGTTAATCAACGAAATTGCAAAGAATTATCCTGCAAATTAGGAGAGTCCTCTTTGATCATTTACCACTTATTCTAGTCATAAATCTGTGCATAGGTTTTCTTCTACTTTTATGCCATACATTTGATCCACTGTTAGGTATATAAAACAAAAGATTGCGGACATTTAACAACATTGTTTGTTTGTTGTTATATGTGCTTTTTGAAATTTTCGAAGAGAATAATCCTATTTTTTAAATAAGATCGATTCTAGTTTTGATTCAAAACTGTCTTACAAGAACATAGTTTTCCTTTTCTTCACTGTATTTTCTCCATTTCCTTACACAATTATTGCTGACGTGTTACGTGTAAACAACTGGGAAGAGTGCGTTACACACAGCAAGAGAGAGATGAAACCAAAACATAAAGAACCAGATGAAGAAGAAATGTTTTTAGTCCACGAATGCTGCGGTCTTATTTAAATGTCATTCCGTGACTTCTCCCAGATAATAATGTGCTTGGTTGACTTTCAAAGAACGCAGTTCAGGTTAAAGTTTCATTTGAAAATAAAGGAGTTACTAAGCCCGAAGGAAAGCAAAAGTCCATGGAGTTTAATATGTGTTGCAGTGTGTGGAAAACTGCTTACCACCTGCATGATGCAGACCGTGGCCTTCTTTTAGATCAAGTATTACTGTAATATGGATATAGAAATGTATTCTTTCTAGAACGTTTCAATAGCTTTGAGTTCACATTTTCGTGTTTAAGAACTGAACAACAAGAACGCACTGAGTTTTGCTAAGATGGCATCTTTACTTGCCATGCAGCCAAAGTTAATTATCCCTACCTCTTTCAAGTGTAAACGGTGAAGAGAATCTATTAAAGAAGAAATTCACACTGCCGTCTCCGAGTTGTCAGCTTGAATGAGCTCTCCTAGTGAATAGAGGGAGTGACTTACCTTGTCATTAAAAGAACACTAACCAGTGAACCATAGCGACACACCAGAATTTTCATCACAAATGATGGAATGGGATAAAAGAAACAACACCCGAATAAGTGGCACACTCAAGTTGTTTTTGACACACTCCAAGAAGCACGGGAGTGATTTTGTCAAGTTTATTTTTCTTTATTATTCACTGAAATCGTACTTCTTTCTCTGTATGTGCCATATTTGATGGAACAGCTATTAAATACGACTGATCGATTTTAGATCGATTTTATTTTTTAAGTAATTCTGGCCTATTCATTGCGTGAACAACTATGCAGCTGCGACGCAAGTTACACTCAGCAGGAGACAGAATAACAAGTTGGGAATTTACTGATAATTAAAATTCTGAGAGGTTAATCTGGAATTCTAATAAGAGTGTACTTTAGGCAAAGGCAAGAGTTTAGAGGATACGATCATTTGGCAGACCACATAGCGCTGATTGCTTCAAGCTAGGTTAGAAAACATTTACGTATACTTTTCGTTTGCTACAAAGCTTCTAAGAGCTGCGTAACCAAAAGATGATTTAAATGCCATTCCGTGATTTCTCCCCAGATATTAATATGCTTGGTTGATCTTCCAAGTAGACAGTTTAGGGTTAAAATTTGAAAATATAGGAGTGATTAACCCGAAGGAATGTACCATTCCATGAAGTTTAATATGTGTTTCACTCTGTGAAACGGCTCTACTCAAACACCTACATGTTGCTGACCGTCGCTTGGCCTAGTCAAAGTGATTTTTGTAATTTGAAAATCTGTTTCAATTACCTCACGTTCCAGTAGTTTTGTCTCCGTATTTTCGTCTAAAGAACTGAACAAAATTAAGAGGGCAGTTTTTTAAAGATTTCATCTGCGCGCCTGCTGAAGCTAACTATCCCTACCTTTTTCAATCAGTTTGATGATCGTATTTGCTTCGCTAGTAGTTGTGAAGAGTCAGTTAAAGAAGAAAATCGCGCCCCTGTCTCAAGTTTTCGGCTTGAAAGGGCCCTCTCAGTGAATACAGAGAGAGAGAGTCCTCGGTTGTTAATAAAAAATCACTCATCGGTGAACCATAACGACACACCAGAATTTCCATCACAAATGATGGAATGGGATAAAAGAAACAAATTAACAAAACGATCAGACTATTCTATTGTTAGATGTTTTTAACAGGCTTTACGAAGCAAGGGAGTGGTTTCACCTAAATTATTTTTTACTAAACATTTTTATTGAAATCATACTTCTTTTTCTGTATATGCCGTATTAGATGGAACGGCTAGCTAAACACAACTGGACAAAGTTTGATTTCGAAGTAAAAGCCACGCTTGTTTTTCCACTGAATTTTCAGTGGTATGGTTAGCAGCCGATATAGTTGAGATGAAATTCATGACCATCTCTTTCAGAATTGCTCCAAAGAAGCTTGTCAATGCTAAAAATATTCTCTACAACAAGTTATGGCTCATTGGCGACCAAGCAAGAAACATTCATTACGCAGGCCAATCATGCGAAAAGCACGGAGGTAATGATTATTCATTTCTTAATGTTTTTACGTCCAATTTAAGACCTCTACTTAAAAAAATCCATGTTTGGTTCAATTTTCTGTGAATAAAGACGAGGAATATAGTAATGATAAGTGCAAACTCAGGATTCGAGTGTGAGAATAACAGTACTTCATTGTAAACAACAAATGCTTTGTTGCTCAGCCATCTATAATTGTTTTGAATTTGGAGATCACGATACGAAGAGAGCAATTCCTCTGTTAATCAACGAAATTGCAGATAATTATCCTGCAAATTAGGAGAGTCCCCTTCGATCATTCGCCACTGATCCTAGTCATAAATCTGTGTATGAGTTTTCTTCCACTTTTATGCCATACATTTGATCCACTGTTACGTATATAAAGCAAAAGATAATCATTGTGGACATTTGACAATATTGTTTGTTGTTTGTTTGTTGTTATACGTGCTGTTTGAAATTTTCGAAGGGAATAATTCTATTTTTTTAAATAAGATCGATTTTAGTTTTGAGTCAAAACTGTCTTAAGAACATAGTTTTCCTTTTCTTCACTGTATTTTCCCCATTTCCTTACACAATTATTGCTGACGTGTTACGTGTAAACAACTGGGAAAAGCGAGTTACCCACAGCAAGAGAAAGATGAAACCAAAACATTAAGAACCAGATGAAGAAGAAATGTTCTTAGCCCACGAATGCTGCGGTCTTATTTAAATGTCATTCCGTGACTTCTCCCAGATAATAATATGCTTGGTTGACTTTCAAAGAACGCAGTTCAGGTTAAAGTTTCATTTGAAAATAAAGGAGTTACTAAGCCCGAAGGAAAGCAAAAGTCCATGGAGTTTAATATGTGTTGCAGTTTGTGGAAAACTACTTACCACCTGCAGGATGCAGACTGTGGCCTTCTTTTAGATCAAGTATTACTGTAATGTGGATATAGAAATGTATTCTTTCTAGAACGTTTCAATAGCTTTGAGTTCACATTTTCGCGCTTAAGAACTGAACAACAAGAACGCACTGAGTTTTGCTAAGATGGCGTCTTTGCTTGCCATGCAGCCAAAGTTAATTATCCCTACCTCTTTCAAGTGTAAACGGTGAAGAGAATCTATTAAAGAAGAAATTCACCCTGCCGTCTCCGAGTTGTCAGCTTGAATGAGCTCTCCTAGTGAATAGAGGGACTGACTTTCCTTGTTATTAGAAGAACACTTACCGGTGAACCGTAGCGACACACCAGAATTTTCATCAGAAATGATGGAATGGGATAAAAGAAACAACACCAGAATACGTGGCACACTCAAGTTGTTTTTTTGACACACCCCAAGAATCACGGGAGTGATTTTGTCATTATTATTCGCTGAAATCGTACTTCTTTCTCTGTATATGCCATATTCGTTGGAACAGCTGTTAAATACGAGTGATCGATTTTACATCGATTTTATTTTTTAAGTAATACTGGCCTGTTTATTGCATAAAAAATAAACAGCTGCAGCGCAAGTTGCACTCAGCAGGAGACAAATATTAGTTAGGAATAACAAGTTGGGAATTTACTGATAATTAAAATTCGGAGAGGTTAATCCGGGATTCTTATAAGAGTGTACGTTAGGTAAAGGCAAGAATATAGAGGATACGATCATTTGGCAAACCGCGTAATGCTGATTGCTTCAAGCTAGGTTAGAAAACATTTACGTATACTTTTCGTTTGCTACAAAAGTTCTAAGGACTGCGTAACCAGCAGATGAAGAATAAAAGTTGATAGTGTACAACTGTTGCTGTTCTTATTTTAATGCCGTTCCGTGATTATTACCCTAATATTAATATGCTTGGTTGATCTTCCAGCTTAGGGTTAAAGAGTTTCATCTGAAAATATAGGAGTGATACAAGGGGGGGGGGGGGGGTACTTCCCGAAGATTTGGGTGGGGTTGTGCGGTGCGCTTCTGGAAACCCTCACCCTATTTCAGACCAAAATATGTGATTTTCCCTATCCTATTTCAGACCTGTCCCAAAATTTGATACCCTATTTCAGACCAGACCCTAACCCTATTTCGTTTGCGTAAACATTTGAGAAGGGCTTCAAATTCCCAACGTTAATCAAACCTCAGTTCTTCGAAGAAGAAAATTAATAAAAAGACAGCTTCTTGTAAGAACCATACCAGATCCCATATCAGAGTGCATCATCCTTACCCTATTTTAGACCAAAATGGCCAAAATCTATACCCAAAAAGGCTAAAAAAACTGAACCATACCCTTTGACACTGCACATACCTATATAACTTATACATATAGCTTTACTTGAATAAAATCCAGGTTTAGTTCAGTTTTCTATAATTAAAGACCAGGAATATAGCAGTGATAAAGCAAACATAGGAACAGGATTCAAGTGTGAGAATAACAAAACTTCATTGTAAACAAAAAAGGCTTTGTTGCTCACTCATCCATAATTCTGTCAAATTTGTAGATTTCGATACGAAGAGAGCAATTCCTCTCTTAATCAACGAAATTACAAAGAATTATCCTGCAAATCAGGGGAGTCCTTTTGGGTCTTTCGGCATCCTAGTCACAAGACTGTGCATAGTTGGTTTGCTTCTATCTCAGTTCATGCCATACATTCCACTTCTGGGCATATTGCTGAAATATAATTTAAATAAAAGATGATGTTTATTCCATTTTCATAGAAACACAGTGGAGAATATTAAGGATTGTTCAGTTGTTTACGTTCTACATAACTGCCTTTAGCAGGTGTAGCTTGAAGTGAAGTCAGTTACGTCGAAATTTCGAAAGAGATAAACCCTTTCATTAAGATCGCTGGCGTGTTCCGATGCATGAACAAGTATGCAACTGAGCAAGTTAAACACAGCCTGGAGACACACAATAGCAAAAGACAGCTTTTTGTCAAGTTAGGAATTCTGAGAGGATAACCCGGGATCCCAGTGAGATTGTACTTTAAAAACAAAGTCGAGAATTTAGAGGATGTGACAATTTGGCAAACTACATAGTGCTGATTACTTCAGGCAAGGTTATGAACATTTACGTAACTTTCTCATTTGCTATAATGCTTCTAAGAATTGCGCAACTGAGGAAGAAAAAATTTGATAGTGCACAGCTGTTTCGGTTCGTGATTCGTTTTAACAAAATTTCTTATTTAAATATCATTTGGTGATTTCAAAGTACGTAATTTAGGTTTATTTTAAAATAAAGAAGTGATTAACCCGAAGGAATGTGCAATTCCGTGGAATTTAATATGTAATAAATGTAAAGAAGATCCTCGCAGTTATTAACGCAACTTATACAGTTGCGAAAAGAAAGCCTGAAAAAATCAGGCTAAGTTGCGTTAATAACTGCGAGGATCTTCTTTACATTTATTTCTTCATTCCGCAGTTCAAATATATGAATTTCATATATTCATAATTTCATCTTCATCTTTCTCGAGTATATTACGAACCAATTTAATGACCAGCTCCCAGTTGGCTTGTTAGCTCAATTGGTTAAAGCGCTGCACCGGTATCGCAGAGGTCAGGGTTCGAATCCCGGCAAGCCTGAATTTTTCAGGCTTTCTTTTCGCAACTGTATAAGTTGCATTAATAACTGCGAGGATCTTCTTTACATTTATTTCTTCATTCCGCAGTTCAAATATATGAATTTCATATATTCATAATTTCATCTTCATCTTTCTCGGGTATATTACGAACCAATTTAATGACCAGCTCCCAGTTGGCTTGTTAGCACAATTGGTTAAAGCGCTGCACCGGTATCGCAGAGGTCAGGGTTCGAATCCCGGCAAGCCTGATTTTTTCAGGCTTTCTTTTCGCAACTGTATAAGTTGCGTTAATAACTGCGAGGATCTTCTTTACATTTATTTCTTCATTCCGCAGTTCAAATATATGAATTTCATATATTCATAATTTCAATTTAATATGTGTTGCACTTTGTGTGGAAACTCTACTGAAACGCCTAAGTGTTGCTCCTGACCGTGGCTTGACCTTGTGAAGTAAAAAGCGTAGCGTAAAGCGTAGTGTTGTAAAGATTTCATCGCTATTTACCTTCCCAAGCTAATTATCCCTACCTTTTTCAATCAGTTTGATGGTTGAATTTGCTGCACTCGTAGCAGTGAAGAGAGTCAGTTAAAGAAAAAATCGCGCTCCCGTCACAAGTTGTCGGCTTGAATGGGCTCTCCCAGTGAATACAGAGAGTGACTCATTCGTTGTTAATAGAAGATCACCCATCGGTGAACATTAAAGACACACCAGAATTTCCACTAGAAATGATGGAATGGATTAAAGAAACAAATTAACAAATCAATCGGAACATTCTACTGTAGGTTGTTTTGAACACCCTTCAAGAAGCACGGGAGTGGTTTTACCTAATGAAATGACACGACACCTCTTTCTTCGTATATGCTATATTCGATGGAACAACTATTAAATACAACTGGACAAGGTTTGATTTCGAAGGAGAAGTTACGCTTGTCTTTCTACTGATTTTTCAGGTTTTGGGTAGTAGCTGATATAGTTGAGATCGAAATTTACTACCACCCCTTCTGGAACAGCCCCAAAAGTAACTTCTCAATACTGAAGATCTTTCTTACGATAAGACATGGCTTACTGGCGCCCAGCAAGAAACATTCATTACGAGGGCTAATCATGCGAAAAGCGCGAAAATAGTTTTAATATCCAGTTTAAGATCTTTATTTGAAAAAAATCCATGTTTGGTCAATTTTCTATAATTAAAGACAACGGGATATATAGTCCTTTTTATTTTAAGATCGATTCTATTTTCGATTTAATACTGTTAACAACTTCTGCTCAGGTGTTGAGATGCGAGAACACTATGCAAATTTGTCAAACCACACAGTGTTGATTAAAGTGGATTGAAAGACATTTACTTAACTTTTTCATTTACAAGCTGAGGTTCTAAAACTTACGATCCAGATGAAGAGCAAATGTTTAGAGCCTCTAAATGTTATTATTCTTGATTCCTTTCAAAAACATTTTCTTATTTTGGTGTCAGTTCTGTGGTTTCTCCCCAAATATTAATATGTTTCGTGGACCTTCAAAGTACGCAGTTTAGGTTTGTCTCATTTGAATTTATTTATTTATTTCAACTTTATTTCACACTGTTCACAGCATTGATTTAACAGTTACTGTTTTAACACATTTACAACCCTTTACTATAAGGAAGCTTAAAAGAAAATCACATTTTTAGCTGTCAGCTTGAATGTGCTCTCCTAGTGAATACGAGGAGTGTCTTACCTTCTTAGTAAGCGATAATGGTATCGGTGAACCATAACGACACTTCAGAATTTCCATCACAAATGATGGAACGGTTGATCTTAATTGGACAAAATAGGATGTTTGTTTCTTCGACCTCCAAGCAACACAAACAGTGATACGGTTTGATGTACTTGTCATTCATTCCACAGAAATCTGGATATTTCTTTGTATAGGCCACACTCGATGGAACAGCTCTCAAAGGAAATTTTACAAATTTTCAGTTCTTCGTGTGTGTAAGCAGGGTGAAGGCGTCTGTTAATCCTCTACTAAATTTTCAGTTGCACGTGCAGTAGCCGATTAAGCGGAAATGCAAAGCCATAGTCATCTCTTCATACATGTGTTATAAATTCACAAAAGTAGCGAAAATTTACTTGCCAGCATTGCTGCAGAAATATTTAACAAGTCATGGTTTGTCTGCATTGGGCACAAAGAACCATTATGCTATGGCCAGCCCAGGGGCGGATCCAGGGGGGAGCCCCTCTTCAAAAATCCTGGATCCGCCAGAATTGACTTTCTTAGACTATAGGCAGTCTCTCTTTCCGCTGAGGGATAGTCGAGGAGCTGACGAAAAAGCGAGCAATCGCGAAATCGCCTGCCGCGTTGAATCGTCTGCCGTGCGCGTGGAAACGCGTGTCTAGCCGCTAGTTTAGTGATCGTCGAGCTGGCTAATTTTCTTTTTACGCCCACTTCAAGATGACGAACAGTTGTGATTCCATTATCTTGAACAACCTTTTACTTTTTCAGGTTCATAAAGCGTCAAAAATTCAAAATTAAGCATTCTTTTACTGTTTGGATCTAGCAATAGGTCGCAATATTTGTTTAGATAATCATTCAGTTGATTTTTTTTAGTAAACGACCACTGGTCGCATAATGTCCGCATAATATACACGTTAAAAAAGGCTAGTTCGAGAAACTGACATTTCGGCAGTGTAAATTTAGAGAAGCAGCAGATAATTTTTTGAATCCAACCGATGTTTGAATTGTTTAAACAGTTTTTTTTGTTTTTCTCTTCTTTAAAAGTTAATCGGCCGCCATCTTGAAGTGGGCGTAAAATGAAAATTCACTCTAGCCGGACTCACTACACTAGGTGATCGACACACGCGTCATGTGCTTGCTCGCTTGTTTGTTTCCCTCGACTATCTCTGAGTGGAAAGAGAGACTTCTCGTCGTCTGGACTTTCTCGCATTTCTCAACATTTAACAAAAAGTAAACGCTCAGTTATGGAGTCCATCGAGTTTGAGATGAAAACATCATAAACTGTTTGCGGAGTTGCAAGTGAATGCAAGTTGGAAATGCCAACTTGCGTACACAGAATTGCGATAGGTGACCAATCGGACTCGCAAGTAGACGCAAGGTCAATGCAATTTTCAGAAAAAGCCATTCCATTGCAGTGTTGCGCGCCCGCTTGTAGTAGGGAAAAGGTAGAGGTAACGATTATTCGAAACGGTGATTATTCAAGGCACGGCTACTACTAGATTTCTGAATCAAGTGCAAAAATAATAATAATCATAATAAAAATAAAATCACAACCAAAAATTTCAGACAACCATTTTTATTTCCAATCCACACTTGTACAAACTGATACAAACTCCTAGAAAGAAACAAATGCTAACCCTATTAAGTAATGATCACTTAACTTGTGAATGGTTGGCTACGAAGAAAATTGCACACTTGTACAAACTCACGCTAATATAACTCTGAGAAAAGAACAAAGGTAAAAATGGCTAAAGAAATCATTCCCGGATTTAAACGGTTAACTTCAAGCTAGGAGAAATTTCAGACGAGAGTCTTTGTTTTCAATTTATACTTCTGCAAACTCACACTAACTCTAAGATACAAACGAACACTAAGCCTATCCTGCAAATAACGAAAAGCCAAACGTAAATGGTTAGCTTCATGGCCAAAATTCAGATCAAACAGACAAACACTAACTTTATCAAGGAAATGACCAAAACAGTCGTCCCTGAGTGTTAATGGTTAGCTCCGAAGCGAAATTTCAGACAAGAATCTTGATTTCCATTTCACTCTTCTACAAAGTGGTGCTAACCCTAAGAAACAAACAAACAAACAAACAAACAAGCAAACAAACAAACCTATCAAGGAATGGCCTCAATAATTATTATTTTATGTAAATATTTCCGTGTGGGTTGGCGACATTGGTGAGGTGATTATGGGAGTTACTGCCACAAGGATCATGGGTAGGCCAGTTGGTGCGTGTATTGCCATCAAAGTAGTAGTACTCTTTCAGTCGAGCATTGCTTGTAGAGCGAATCAGATCAGGACCCACGGACATGCCACCGGGGTTCCCAGCAGTGTTAAAGATAAGCTGATCTGGAACGTAGTTGTGGCATTTGTTAGCAACATTTTTGATGACGCGACACTGTAAACTTCCGGCTTGGAATTTCATCAAACTTCCTGTTCCTTCCTGGCAAGCGATCCAGTGGTTGATGTTGGATTTGATCATAAACTCGTTACCGAGGTTTTTCCACTGATTGAAGTCCATGGCGTTGTAGTCAGTCTCACTAAGAGGGGCTGTAGGTGATACAGGGATGTCACCATATGTCGGCCAGTTAGGACGAGGGGTGTTGGCGTTTGACGTAGAGCCGAAATTCCTGTATACGAGCAATGCAACACGAAATGAAACACATCATTTCGTTTACAGCATTTCGTAATCAGTATTTTTATCGTCGGAAAAGTGGACTCATGCATGAGTTATTTGTATTTTCTGTTTCTTCGCATTACAATTAAATATTTAATTAGTCTATTTTAGTAGGTTTTTCCATTACGGTCAAAATATTTGTTTTGAGGATAATGACAAAACGTTGTAGTATTTCTGCGGAATTTAACTTTTGCGATTTGTCCTCGATCAACAAAAAAGAAAAAAATGTTCTTTTTTGTTTGGTTAGAAGTTGTTTCCGCTTTTTAACGTTTTTCTAATTAAGGACCCTAATAATCAGTCTGAACATATAATAGTGACACGTGGGCGATGCCTACTTTATGACCCTCCTATCCACAATGCTTCTGCCTAAACTATTGGAGGTCGGGACGAAAGTGCTTGGTAAGCTATAATAAAACGAGAACCTTTCAGAAGGGTGGACATTTCCAATGAGTTTCCACTAAAAAAACAAAAAAAAGCTATTAGCTACACGTGGTTTTCTGTCTAAATATAGTTGATGATAATTTTCTTTTTAATATCTTTATCAATTTTCTTTTTTCCTTTAACTCGTGTACAAACACCTGGTCACTTGTATTTACAGTGACGTAAGCATTGTCTTATTAAGCGCTGTTGGTGAGGACGACATAGTTATTATAAGTTCATCTAGTTACTGCTCCATGGTTTCAAGGTATTTCAGTAAGGCTGTTATGAAACATGTTCCTTTAACTCGAGGCCCTGAGCAAAGCAAAATACTATAAAAACGTGTTTTACCTGTAGTTCGTGAACGTGTAGCTATATACTAGAGTCCAACCTCCACCATCTGTTTCTTGGTCGCAATAGGCCTGGGTCGGGTTTTTGCCGTCAGGGTTAATCCAGTACACACCTGACTGTGCGTTTTTACGTCTCTGTTTGATTTCTTTACAAGACTTAGCTGCATTCTTTTTGTTCAGGCCTTAAAATCAAACAACAACAATTTGGCGATTTTAAGAGGTTCATAACTTCTTTCCAAAAAGGTTATGTAATCAGAAATAGGGTTAAATAAATCTTTCCATCCCCCAATTAGCAAATGTTAAAAGTTTGTAAGCAGTAGGTCTCATTTGCTCGATATCTGCTGCTCTGTGAGCGCGCCCTTATCTCTGTTCCATTGCGCGACGCTCCTGGATAAGTCACCGGAAACGGGAGAAATGACAAATGTTGCGGGCATTTTCTGCCGTTCCGTTCCAAAAACAAACCAAAATTTCCAGAATTTTGGCTATAAATGGTAAGCACTCAAGCCTAGTGTCAGTATTTAAAATCACTTCAATCCTGTTGGAATATCTTAAAAACGAAATACTTTATTACTTACCGTACAGTAACTTCTTCTCGTTGCATACTGGCTCCTTCTCCTGAACTGTTCAACAGAAAGCAAGCTCCATTAGAATCCGGACACAAATGTATCAACCTTGGGCTTTTTATCAGGTTGGTTCGTATCTCTTTGTTGTCTTTCCCGGTGGGAAGAGTTTTGTGGGGGACGAGTGGCTTCGGTCGTTTTTAGCGTCAAACGTATTACTTGTAGTTTATACTTTTTCCTACAGCTTGTCAATCATGTTAGACATTGGAGTAGTAAGTAAAAGTAGTAGGGGTGTTTTGTGGGAGAGGAGTGACTGCGGTTGTTTTCAGAATCAAACGTGGTAGTTTTAGCTTATACTTTTCCCTACAATTTGACATTCATTTTCTACACTTGAGTAGTAAGTAAAACAATTCTCTGGGCGTGCGCGACCACCCTAATACCCAGGCGTTCCATTCTCGATCACTCGAATTGGCGGGAAATTTCATTACACCACCAAAAGACACGCAACTTGCCCCTCCGTTCTAAGGCGCCCTTCGCGCCGGCCTGCGAGAGGATAAAGTGCAACCATAGCTTATGGGAATGCATTGGTGAATTAAAAGTTTTGGATTCTTTGCTTTCATATTGTAAGTTGGATGTTATTTATATGATAAATTCTTTTACCCTTTGTGCTGATAATTTTTATTTTATCTCCTCGCTTACAAAAGATCTACCGTTTTGATGGTGGGACGAGGCAAATTATAGATTCAAAATATTTGGCATTGCATAATTTCTATCTCCACCATCATGTGCCTCGGTTTCATACAAATTGAACATCATTCAACATGGTTGATTGCACTTCTCCTGTATGATGTTGAACGAAGTGGTCAACCGAATTCATAATTGTTGTTCACACACGTGTACATCTTATATCATCATTTAACAAGTGACCAAACGCGTTTAACATATTGAATTTAACAAGTTGAACGGTTTTGAATGGAAAAGGTGAACCTGTTTGTTGAGGTCTTAAAGACGGTGCCTCGTAATACAGATGTATTTTCGCAAAGGTTATGACTGGGAGGAAAAAGCAGATCTTAGCAAGGGTTATTTGAATCTAAAAAGAAAAATGTGGGTAACCACGCATTTTTAGGATAATTAGGCATTCATAATTCTAAAAAAGGTTTAAAGAATGTGTGGCAATTTCTTTCCAAATTTAAGCTCAATTACCTCTGAAAAATGCGTAGTTACCCCCTATTTCCTTTTTGGTTTCTGATAGTAGTAGGCAAATTCCTTAAGAAACTTGAATATCTCGGACCAGTCTCGACATGCGCAAAACGTAAGCGCAGTACTAAAGGAGACACCGTCCTTAAAAGAACGTCTTCTAGCTTTCAAGAAGAGGATATCTTAATAACAAACGACGTATTAAGAAAAGGACCAATTGACTCGCCTCGGATACTTTTCTTTATATTCTTTTAGCCTTTGTGTTGATAATTGTTATTTTCTTACCTCCGCTTCCACAATATCTCGCGTTTTTGATCGCAGGGCGAGGCAACTGATAAATCCAGAATCCTTGACATTTCATAATTAATATATAGGCCATTTTATAACAACATCTTCCAGGTTTAGCAAAGCAGAGCTCTTCTTTGACAGTTTCTCCGATGTCCAGATCCTTGGGATGGGACGCTTGGAGCATCCCTGGGTACTTAGCACCACAAGACGGTTCTTCCAAGCATTCTCCTCCAGTAGTGTCCCTGTACAAATGTCGAGACATTTTTTGGAAGTCTTACTTACCGTGTTAATATCATTAAAAGGAGATTAAACAAAACTTTGTTAACAAAGCAACCAAAAGCACTTAATTACGTAATTAGAAGCAAATGTGTGACTTTTTGAAGATGGCGAGTCAATATCACTTGGTTTATTTTGAGTTCCCTGTTTGTGCCATGGGCTACCCAAGCATAGTCGTTTGGGTAGACAGAAATTCCTGGGGATCACTTTCTCTAACTTTCTCATCCTCCTCTTCACAATCTTTATTCCAAAAATGAAACGAACTGATTGCAAGTTTCCGGTTCTGCAAAAGGGCGCCCGCTTTGCAAACTAACCCTGTTTTACACTCGTGACACGGATAGTAGTTTTTGTCGCGGTTGGTCACATTTCGCTTTTTCAAAACTTTTGTTTCACTTATTGAATCGCTCTTTGACCTTTGTACGTTTATTGAATAGGAAATTTCAGGTTTAGAAAATTAACCTTAAAATAAGGGAGTTGAGAGAAAATGTCTCGTCTACGAAGGCAATTTTTTGACATGGTACAACTAGATATATTTCAACCAGGACAACTGGTTGAAATTTTGCCCCGTTAAATTTGACCTTTTTCCTCTTGTACGAGTCATCCAAACAGTTTGGATTATTCCCACGTTAAGTAGCGTCTTTGACGTGTATCTCCACAACAAGAGACTTGAAAACAAAAAGTTCTAGTTCTGTTTACTTTGGGGTTGAGTAACCCCCTACATGCAAACTTCTTATATACACCGTACTTGCTATAATCTCCCCAAAACTTCTTCAAAAATTGAAGAGAATGATATGTGCATGGGCGCCTGTGATTCGCGCCTATGCTTGAAAGCGTTTCGTCTGTAGAAGATCAGCCAGGAATTTGAAGGTTTTGAAGATTTTATTTTGCACTAGACTTAACGGCTTTGTTCCTTCATCGATCAGTTCGGGAAGCGTCTGTAATTACAATCGTAGTCAACTGATATCAGTTAGAAAGCAAGTTACTATTTACATCATCGCTATTGAAACGGCAAACAGTTCTCAACTTACAATTTGTTTTCCAATGAAATCCTTGAAATCCCCTGAACAACGAAATGTGTCCGTTACAAGTGAAACTTTTTCTTTTAAATTCTTGTCACCTAATGTCACCTGACCTCATTTTTTTCCGCCTCGCTAAGTCGAGGCGATAACTGACAATATGGAAATTTCAGGAAATTGTTCGCACGAAATGCAAATCAGCCTGATTAGACTAAGCTATGGCAATGTACTCACATGCTGGCTATTTGCTCCCCTGCATCACCAGTGAATCGGTACCAGTCCCTTTTCTTGATGCGGGTCCTGTCTGATTTTCTCGTCAACTTGTTATAACTTGCAGCTCGATCAGCTCCATCAAGTTCTTTGTAGTTATTACATGGGTCTTCATCGGCAACGACTAAAAATGATGATATTACATAGTTTGAAAAGTATAGTATCTAGCAATTATTCTACGAGGTGCGCCTCGTTGGTTATAATCACTTGATATCCAGCAAGCACGAGTAGAGTAATTGTTTTATTAAAAACGAAATCACTAATTACTATAAAATCAAGAAAGAGAAAAAACAAAGAGAGAAAAGAGATAAAAGGGAACAAGCGTCGATCACATGGTTGAACGAAAAAGGCGCCAAAACCTCGCAAAGTGTTGAAGCGTTTCTTTGCAAAGCTGAATGAATCAATGAAACTACTACAGCTTACTTTTTTAACGCAGACCACAAAACGCACTTGTTCTCATTTTAGAGGCCGCGGACGGAATGTTAAGAACAACACTCCAACACCCGAGAAAGCGATTCAACTTATTTTACTGGCATCCGATTTGTATCTGAACATTTGGAGCCGTTGGAGAAAAGAGCTACAACGAGTGCAGGTAAACCAGTGTCAATTTTGCTTGATATAACCCCACCAAAAAATGTCGACCTTTCTGGTAGCTAGCTTGTTCAGTGCTTATAGATTGCTTCATGATTTTTGTAATGACTCGCCATAAAAGGTGACAATTTTTATTAAATGCTTCTCTTGCATTTTGCTGTGTTTTGGTTTTACGTAATGTCTTGATATTTCGTCGAAAGCCTTTCGCATAAAACCTACTGTTTGCAAAATTTAATGATCGACGTGACGATCATCATCATCATCATCATCATCACCACCATCATCACCATGAAAATGTAATGGCTTCATTGATATGAAAGGCCTCTCTTAATAAACATGAACGAAAATCAAAACGAAGAAACAAAACCGTTGTACTTAAATCAACGGAAAATCAAATTAAATTAGTTATAAAATTACCATTGTTTGGGTGACGAGAGGGATGTTACATCAATAACTGTTACCCTTTTCTAGCAACACACTATTTTTAAATCATACTTACCGGAATTTTTCAGTTCTAACGCGAAGCACACAATCAACAGCAAAGGAACAAACTTAGCCATTTTCTCACTCGGCAATTTATTTAATCAAAATTAATATAACATTGAAACATTTTAGTTTGTAAAGTTTTAAACAAAATTTAAGGTAATTAACGAGTTCCTATCGAGTGGAGTTCGATTCACCTGGGATGGGATTCAAGTACAAGTATGTTGTGTTTAAGTAGCTTCAAACGGTTGTACAGCTTTCAGATACTCCCGAAGGCTATGGTCACTAACTACTTGTTAACACGAACACATCTCCAACTTCTCTCGAGGTCAGCTCTTAATCTTTGAAATAGAAAGAAAATTCTCCTTCTCTTCTTATAAAGGGACTGTCAAATGCCCCCAACGTTAAGAGATAGGACTGTACAACGTTGCTTTTTAATCATAACAACTACAATACTCTATGGCCAAAAGCAATCAATGTGCGCAAATGAAAAGAAAAGGGTAAACACAAACCGAAACATTCAAAGCAGTGCAAACCGAGGTAAAAAAGGGAAATAAAAGCTTCTTATCAGTATGGCTATCCGTCTTCCAAGTCATGGTGGCATTACACTACTTTTTCTAGGCTTTTTAACAAAAGTAGAGACGAAAGTGATCACTTTTTAAGTTGAAAGCAATGAAGTATAATTACTAACTCTGCTTTTATAACCAATCACAGTCATTCGGAGAACAGGGGACGTTTTAATAAACAGCATCGATTTCACTAGGAAAGAACGATGCACCCACATAATACGTGCCAGTCATGTTCCGTGCAAATGGATAAGTTTCGCTCTATGATTCTCTATTATGGTTCTAGTGCCTCTGAAATTAATATCAACTTTCGGGTAACCTCTTTCGCAAGACACTGATGAAACACCACGACTACACACTTAAAATATCGTAACCCACTCGCACTCCCTTGTGATCTCAGTTTTTTTTCTTCCGGCGTATTTTTCTCTTGAGGTCCGTTCTTCTATACTCCCGATAATTTCCGAACTCGAAGATGTATCGATTTCATATTCACATTATTCTTCAACAAATATTAATTTGTTATTGATTTTAAAAGGTAAAATTTGAAATTTTTATGAAATGCATTGACAGTTTTGCTCTAATAGTTAGGGACAATAGCCTAACAAAACAGACTTGAACAAATGCTTATCGGGGGGGTAAACCCTTTAAAAAAGGGCCCCTTAAAATAGCTTTACTCCTCACAAATACTGCGAATAAAACTGTGAATTCAGGTAATCCCACACTTGGAAATTGGCATTTGCATATGTTTAAAATCGGATAACTTGTTCACCAAAGCGTTCCATTTGTTAGGAAATCTTGCTTTTCACTGTAACTTGTTGGCTTATGCATCCGGAACTAATGCCGAAACAAGTGAAAATAGCTGCAAGTCGATTTTAGGTATTTTCACATAAAAGAAAGCACGAAAGATCAATTTAATTTGAATCTCCGTGCTTTCTAAACCTTGAATTGAAATAACCATTCAACCTTTGAGCGATGTCTACTGACAGTGAAACACCACGACTACAATTCAAATATCTCGACCCATCCCTCACAATCTGCGGACCTCGGACCTCAAAATACTTCACAGACAAAAGAGATTGAGATATCACGAGAAGCGCTAGCGGATATGAAACCATTTCTTGAGATAACGGCTGAAGCTTCTGGGTCGTGCACACATCAATCGTCCTTGTTTGACACTCTGAAGTCTAAGAATTTTTGAACGTACATGTTTTAAGTAAGTTTTCATTTTGTAACTGTTTGCTAACATAAATAAGCTAAACGATGAGAAGAAGTAATTTTAGCTTACTTCTCAGCTATTGAGTGTCAGTATGCTATCACCAGTCAGACTTTCTGCAAAGGAGATAAGACCGAGTTTGCTCGCCTCGGATTTGGCAGTAATGCATCTGCGATGTAGCCTACACATCAATGGAAATTTTGAAGTAGGAGGAGGGAGTAAAAGGCTTTTTTGAGGACCGGCATCACAAAGGCGTTTTTTTTGAACAATACAACTCAATCTGAAATGTCCTTTGTGTCCAAGACCAATTCTAATAGGCCTTGTAAACATTAAACCCTACATTTTTAAGTAGGAGGAGAGAGTAAAAGGCTTTCTTTAGGACGGGACACTTTTGCAGCCTTTCAAAGTGAACAAAGCTAACAATGCATACGGGTATCCGAAACTGATTTTCCGTTTACGAACGACACTCTTAGGCTCGTTCTTGGAAAACTGTCCCATAAACTACCATAATCTTATTTCCTCTTATTGTTCGTCGGCCTTGAAAGTAATATCAATTTTCGAGCGATGTCTTTCGAGGGCGAAACACAACAACTACAATTTAAATATTTCGACCCACTTGCCCTTCCCCCACGATCTGTGTTCGGAATATTGTTTTTCTTGCGGGCTTTTTTCTCATTATGGCCAAAAACAAATAGTTCTACTCTTCGCAACTATGGTGAACAGAACCGTGAATCAGTTCCGTTGATTTCAGAAAAGGAAATTTTATTTGCATGTACTAAAGATAAGTTTACTTTTAATATTAATAATTATTTCAGGTTAGAACCAAAGAAAACAACAGTTTAGCCTGAACCGCGTTAACAAAATGGCACGAATTACCTTCATTACATTTCATGTCGCTTTCTTGGACTTCAAAATACTTAACGGGTAAAAAGCAATGCGGATAATATAAAAAGTGGCTGTCATGCCAAACAGTCATGCAGGTATGAAAATATTACTTGGAAAATTAGATAAAGCTGCTAGGTCGTGCGCATAACAATCGCCCTCAAGTCAAGTCTCAAAAAAGTTTGGAAGTTCATAATTTAAATTAGCTTTCATTATGCAGCTGTGTGCTAGCATTATTCACTTATTAAATTGACGAGACGAAAACTAATTTTACCTTACTTCTTCACCGCTGTTGAGTGCCAGTATCACAAGTCAACTTTCTCCAAAGAAGATAAAACGGAGTTTGCTCGCCTCTAATTTAGTGGCAATGCCTCTGCGACGTAGATTACATGTAAATGAAAATGTTAAAGTAGGAGGAGGGAACAAAAGACTTTCTTGAGGACCGGTATCACAAAAACCTTATTTTGAACAATGACTCAACTTGAAATGTCCCTTGTGTCCTAGGCCAATTCTAATAGTTCTTGTAAACACTAAATCCTACCTTTTGAATTAGCAGGAGTGAGAGTAAAAGGCTTTCTTTAACGCCGAACACTTTTGAAGCTTTTCAAAGGGAACAAAGCTTACAACGCATACGGGTTTCCCAAAGCGAAATTTTTGTGATATTTTGTTTACGAACGACAATCTAAAGCTCGTTTGAGCGAAACTGTCCCCTAAAGTACCATAGTCTCATTCCCTCTTATTGTTGTATTGGCTCTGAAATTGATATCAATTTTCGTGCGATGTCTTTCGACTGAGCAACACCACGACTTCAATGCAAATATTGCGATCCACCCGCCCTTCCCTCACGATCTGGGTTTGGAATATTTTTTTTTTCTGTCCGGGCGTGTTTGTCCCCAGCGACCAAAAACAAACGAATAGTTCTACTCTTCGCGACAATGTTGAACAGAACCATGAATTCCGTGAATTCCAGAATAGGAACTTGCATTTGCAGCCTCCTTTTAATTTGTATAATTATTTCAGGTCAGAAGAAAAGAAGGCAATAGCTTAGACTGAAACGCGCTAGCAGAATGGCGCGAATTACCTTCATGACATTCCATGTCGCTTTCTTGGACCTAACATTACTTTACAGGTAAAAAACGATACACAGCAGATATCACAAAAGCGGCTACATGGCAAACGGTCATAGGCGTACGGGTCGGGGGGGCGGGGGGGGGGGCTGCAGCCCCCCCAGTTGCGAAAATTTTCGGGCAAAACGCTTGTGATTCGGGCAAAAGCACTTGGGATAAAATATTTATTGATTAAAATATTATTTATTTACTTATTTTATACCTTGATTAAAATATGTATTTATTTATTGAGTCCGGCTTCTACAACACGACCAAACGGTCCATCTTGAAACGTTTGAATGGCTTTGCTGCCGATCTGCCGATCGCTAGCAGCCTGGCATTTGCTGCAGTTCGCGCCAAACGTTTGCGCCAATTCACATAAGGCGGGAGAACGCGTACGCTTTGTGAATCGCGTGCAGCTCACATGTAGTTGAGTTTCAGTTGAGGACTTCGTGGAGTCAAAGCAAACGTTGTTTAAGAAGAAAAAAAGTTCAAATTCAAGATCAAGAAAAGAGTTCAAGTTCAAGATCAAGTAGAAAGTGCCTTAAGGTCAAGCGGTCGACAAGACGAAAGGTAAATAATTGGTAATTAAGTCAAGGCATTTTGTCGGCTTGTACCAACTACCAAAGCGTGGAGATAAAGATTTGCAAAAAATGCAGGAGGTTAGCTCTTCGGGTTTTTGCCCGAGTGTTTTTATTTTCTTTGGTGTAATCTTAGTTAAACGGGTTTATCTTAAGCGTTAAACCTGGTCGAACTGTCCGTCATTGTCAAGCTAGGTGAAAAATTTTTGAAAACTCTCCAAATTTGCGTGAATGGAGATTAAAAGCAACAATGTGAGCCCGTTGCAAATTTGACAGTTGATTTTAGATTAGAAGAAACGCTTATTCCAATTTCACCAAAACGGCATAAGTTGGGTGTTTTTGTTAGATTTTGGTAGGGTGCACTTTAGCGTGTTAAAAGGCGAAATTACTTCTCATTCAGTGAAAGCTTATATACAATGCCGGCCACGTGTGCAAAAGCTGTGTTTTATCTTAGTTTTATCGTGTACAGTCCCGTGCGATTTGCATTAGAAATACATGAAAAAATTTTGGCAAAGAGAGATCCTTGAATCAAAACTTATAATCTTGAATTTTTAACAAACATTACTAATCAGTACGTATAAAAACATCCCACTGCACTATGCTCCGCAACTTAGTTTTATTATGGAATGCGTTACGGTCTTTTTGTCACGCTTGAAATGGTAAGAACTGCATCCGATGCTTCAACTTCATAATTTAAAGCGATTTATTCAGAAAGTAAACGGATACCGTAAAGCACTCTATTCAACGTCCCATTTTTAGACTGGAGATCGAGAGGTAGAGGTGAACCTTGGATTATGACGGATCAAGAGCCTGATAGAGGAAAAATTAAACGCCCTTATCGCCAGCGCGTTATTTGTGGTGTATGTAAGAAGGAACTCGATTCCGATTAGAAAGATAATCATGCCAAAACTGTGCACAAAGGACAGAAAGTTGCTTTCACTATGGTACGTGAGTGTAATCAGAGTCAGCTTGCTTTTTTCACCTAGAGCTCCGCGGAGTCGCGGCCGTCACAGAAGCTCTTCAGATCAGACAACCAGACTGACGCACATGACCAAGATAACACTGGTTCCTGTTGGAATGTACAAACTGATGGCATTGAAAGAGTTGAAATCTCGCCTGTGTCGGTGGTTCTCGAACTGCAAGATGACCAAGATGAACACGTCCCTATTCAGGAAGCTACTGTGCGTTAGGTGACATTGTCCGTTAGGTGACATCACCCTAAGTGATTCGCCCACCAGTGCTAGCTTCGACCGGGTTGCCAGGTACTATAACCTCGACAGGGAGATACTCCAGGCAGACCAACGCCTGTTCTGTCAGTTTAAGGCAGCACACGTGGGAAAATCGATAAAAACACCTGCAGAAGTCATCGAAGTGTTGAACGCAAACAGCCTGTATGAAATGATCCCAGAATTTTCAAAGGTCGCGTCCATTCCGGCCGTCATCCCCGCAACGTCCTGCTGAGCGGAGCGCTCATTCAGTGGACTCCGACGCTTGAAGACCTACTTTCGGAGTACGATGGGGCAAAATAGGCTGAACAGCCTCGCTATCGTGTGCATTGAGCGCTCTTATGGGAACAAAGTTATTGTTAACAGTATGAACAAGATTATTAACACTTTCGGACAGCGCCACGGAAGGAAAAACTTTTCCTTTTAGTAACTTTTTAATTTTAACAAGATTGGTCTCATGAGTAGGCTTGTCAATAGAGTTCATAGAGTATGCGAGGTTTGAAAACAACTGTTTTTGGAGTTATAACAGTTTCAGTAGACGTGAGAATTGTGAACCTTTTTGTTTTTCTTGCAATTTAAGTTCGTTCATATCCAAATTTCAACACTTACACATTCGGGCATTGTGTAATTTTTTCGGGCAAGAAGATCGCCGCCCCCCCCCCAAGTCCGAATGTGCCCGTACGCCTATGGGTCATGTCGATACAAAAACATTTCTTGGAAACTAAGCTGAAGCTGCTTGGTACAGGCCGTGCACATAACAATTGCCCTTGCTTGACACACTGGAATAACTTGGATGAAGAACTAAAAAGTTTATCTCTACGCTCATTTAAGCGAACTATGAATAAGCATTATTTAAGTACTTATGGTTAATGCTGGCTTAGTGTTTTAATTTCTTTTTCGCTCGTATTTAACTCATATAAACAAATTTTGGTTTAAACATTAACTGGTACTGTTTTCTTTTCTTTTTTTTCTTGTTTTTTTTTCTTTTTTTCTTTCTCATTTTTTTCTCATTTTTTTTCCTGTTTTCTATACATACTTAGTTACATTGTACTTAATTACTTATTACTTGCCTTATTTTACTTTCGTCTTCTTTTTTAGTCATGTACAACCTAGTCAAAGCAATTCAATTTTTTTGGTAACTACCCAGCTCGTTTAGTTTATTTCTATTCTGAGTAGTTTTTTTGCCTATTTTAGTTAATTTATTTTATGCTGTATTTATTTTTATTTCTATTTATTTTGGCAAAATAAAATGGTTGTTGTTGTTGTTGTTTAATAAAATGAGTGGAAGTTTATTTTTAAATTAGCTTTCCTTGAGAAGCTCTTTGGAGAGAAATAACTAATTTAACTTACTTCCTCACAGCTGTGGAGTATCAGTTGCACAAGTCAACTTTCTGCAAAGGAGATAAGATGGAGTTTGCTCGCCTCTAATTAGCAGTAATGCATCTGCGATGGTAGACTCCATATAAATGGAAATTTGAAGTAGGAGGAGGGAATAAAAGGCTTTCTTGAGGACCGGCATCAGCAAAGGCATTTTTTTGAACAATGACTCAATGTGAAATTTCTCTGAAGCTTTTCAAAGGGAACAAAGCTTACAATACATACGGGTTTTTGAAACCAAAATGTTTGTGATTTTCTGTTTACAAACGGCACTCTAAAGGACGTTCTAGCAAAACCGTCCCCAGTGTTATAATCTTTTTTCCTCTTCTTGTTGTTTCGGCCCTGAAAGTAATATTAATTTAGCAGTAATGCATCTGCGATATACACTTCATATAAACGGCAATTTAGAGTAGTAGGCATCCTCGGAGACCCAGGGGCAGCTAGTCGGGACGACGGGATTTTGATGGGCGAAAGTTTACAACAAGAGCGGGAGAGCCCCTGGGCACTTACTCTTACCGAACGAGTTCCAGAAGCGTTTGAAATCCCGCCTTCTGATTGGCCAGAAAAATATTTTTCTGGCCAATCAGCGAAGAGGAACAGCCGGGCGACTCTCATGTCTTCTTACATGAGGTTGTTTTCTTCATCGAACGCCGTAGTAGCGTGGCCTGTTCAACGGGAACATTTTTTAGGAGAGCTTCAGAAAAAATAAATAAATAATAAATGAACAAAGTCGAGGAAATCGCAAACTATAACGTGGCCGCAAGAAAACAAACACTCACCGGGATTTTTCACGGCGGACTTATCGAAGGTATCGTAAATTTTTAGAGCTAGCGACTTCCCCTTTCTCCGATGTAACTAATTATGTCTCCTTCTTCGTTGATCTTCGTCTGAAACTTTCTATCTCTGATGCACGGGCCACGCAACTATGTTGATCGAGCGTGTCATGTCACGTACTAGAGAGAACTAGTTCTCTCTAGTACGTGACATGACGTTCTCTCTAGTACGCGCATCGACCGTTAAGCAGAAAATCGCCCAGATCGGCCTCCAGAAGCTCGGAAAAGCAATAAAAACGCAGCAAACACATAGCAGATAATGTTTTTCAAACTGTATTTCCATTTTAATGCATTTTCAGCGGAAAACCGCCGATTATTTTCGATCGAATCTCAGTTCCATACAAACACTCATATTACGCTTTGGTTAACTGTGGTTCCCACGCTCGAGCGACATAGTTGCGTGGCCCGTGCATGGGAGATTCCCGTGGAAAGTTTCAGACGTAGTTCAACGAACAAGGAGAAATAATTAGTAACATCGTTTACTCGAGTAGCTATTAGCCTCATGCAACACCTGAGAAAGGGGAAGTCGCTAGCTCTAAAAATTTACGATACCTTCGATAAGTCCGCCGTGAAAAATCCCGGTGAGTGTTTGTTTTCTTGCGGCCACGTTATAGTTTGCGATTTCCTCGACTTCGTTCATTTATTATTTATTTATTTTTTCTGAAGCTCTCCTAAAAAATGTTCCCGTTGAAGAGGCCACGCTACTACGGCGTTCGATGAAGAAAACAACCTCGTGTAAGAAGACATGAGAGTCGCCCGGCTGTTCCTCTTCGCTGATTGGCCAGAAAAATATTTTTCTGGCCAATCAGAAGGCGGGATTTCAAACGCTTCTGGAACTCGTTCGGTAAGAGTAAGTGCCCAGGGGCTCTCCCGCTCTTGTTGTAAACTTTCGCTCATGAAAATCCCGTCGTCCCGACTAGCTGCCCCTGGGTCTCCGAGGATGAGTAGTAGGAGGGAATAAAAGGATTTCTTGAGGACAGCATCACAAAGGCGTTGTTTTGAACAATGACTCCATGTGAACAGTGTTCCTTGTGTCCTAGACCAATTCTAATAGGCCCTGTAAACATTAAGCCCTAAATTTGAAGTAGGAGGAGAGGGTAAAAGGCTTTCTTTAGGACGGGACACTTTTGAAGTCTTTTAAAGCGAACAAAGCTTTCCGTTTACGAACGACACTCTTAGGCTCGTTCGACTCATTATGACCAAAAACAAGTAGTTCTATTCTTCGCGACTATGATGAACAGAACCGTGAATCCTACATTTTGAAGTAGAAGGAGAGAGTAAAAGGCTTTCTTTACGACGGGACACTTTTGAGGCGTTTCAAAGAGAACAAAGCGGGGGAGTAACAATGCATAAGGGTTTCCGAAACCGAAATTTTTGTGATTTCAAATGCAAGAATTGGTACGTTCTGCCGTGTGAGAGGACATGACAGATGTTGCAAATACACGGTCATAACAAACAAACGTGTTTCCAGTTTTATGCAGAAAATGCTAAAAAAAGCCTCAGGAATTCCAAGGTCCGAAGTTTAATCCTCAGTTATATTCTGTCCTCGGGAACAACTAATTCGTTCCTTTGACTAGCTTTGAGCCCTTTAATGTCCAGTTCATTTGAATCGAGACTTCCAGAGCTTTCCCTTGTGTTTTCACCTTTTAAATGACCTATTTTGATGCTTATAATGCCCAAAGCCTTCTTAAAAACATTTTTCGAATTCCTCCAAATAAACGTGGTAGAGGCATTGCATTACCTAGCCTTGTCCCAAGAGAACCACGGTCAAAATATCATTCCTCTGCCGTACCCACTCCCCATATATTGTTAACATACCAATCAGTATAATCGTCCAGTGATCTTGAACAACCAAGAAGACGGTTGACCACAAGGGCCCGCCGTAATGAACATTATTCAAAATAAGGCCGCTATTCATTTTCATTATTGAGAAGGCTGACCTGTAAACATAAACTAGTGAACTTAAAGTAACTGAAACACTGAATTTTAGGGCCAAAACAGACTCCTCCCCTCCCCCAAAAAGGCAAAAACAAAAGACCCAAACCTTTAGCAAAGCGTATTTTTCCTTTTTTTCACAAGGTATATTAATTAATTTTAGGCCGAAACCGATCCAAACGGTGAAAGAGGGATTTCTAAAGAAACTCACTCACAAGAATGATTTGTGAGCAGCTAGACGCTATAATGACTCACGGCCATGAAGTTATATTGATCTACTGAAAATACAATGCACTGATTTGTCAGCCATGAACATCGTATAAAAACAAAGGGGAGACAAAAATACCCAAAGCCAACGGTAGCCATTTCTAAGTGCTGCTCGGTAAAGCGGCGATATTGATGTCATGTCGCTAATGTACCTGAAGCGGAGGCGGGGGAGAACACCCTGCCGCGAATTTGGCTTGTTTTCTCCCCCGCCCCTTGCCTGAAGATTCTTTTGTTTAGTGTCGTTCAATGACCAGCCAGAAGCCCATGCACAATTCTGGAAGCTTTTGAGAGGGATAAGCTTAGAATTCACACTAGTTTCCGAAACCGGATTCTAGTTTTCCGTTTTTGCCGCAAACGATGCTTTAACTCTCCACTCTTCTTTGTCGGCACTCAAAAGCAACCGTCGAAAGGCCCTTAGAACGAAATTCAGGTCTCTAGAATGACATTTACCTGAGCCTTGTCTAGGCGTTCAGATAAATGCGCGCGAACGAAAAATATTGATAGCGGAGAAAATAAACGGTCCGCGCATATTTGCGGGCATGTGCGGACGTCTGAAACTGATAAATAAATGTTTTGAATAGGTGTTTAGCCGACTGTTACCGCAATGAGTGTTTTTATAGTAAAACGCGATTTGCTTATCGTAATTCGAATCAGTGATCGAGCAATGGAAAGTGAAACTCGCTTTTAAAATGAGTTTAAAAGGGTGCCTCTCAGTCAATTCAAGTTAGTTAGAAAAAAGAATGACCTAATAAAATAAACTGAGTTACCCATGTAAAAAAGTAATAAAGCAAATTTGCAATAAAAATAAATTCTGACCGCACTAAACGGAAAGAAAACTACTGCACTGAGTCAATGATTTGTGCGACTCTTGGCTGGAGTCATATAAGTACTGACAAGAGCCATAATCGGGGACGGAGACCATAACTAAATACCTTTTTCATTTGTGGCGTTGGCCCCATCAAAAAAGACAAATGTACTATTTTTAGAAAAAAATTGCGCCATCGCGCGTGGCACACACGCGTGTATGTTGCGAGGACTCCGCGCAAAAAAAAAAAACAAAATGGCGTCGGAAATTACCTTCGTTGGAGAAGAAGAAATTCCGTTTCTGTCATCAGTGTTACTTCCAAATTTGAGGCAAGCCCTTGAGAAGAACTTTCTGGATAGTGACTTTGAATATGAGGATTATACAAGTAATTCCGATGATGGCAGTGAGAGTATTTTAGACAAATCCTGCGGCGAAGATGCGTCGGACATGTCGGACGAGGATTTCCACGTTAGTATAGACGGATGAAATGTTTTCCGATTATGGCTCCTGGTACTGAAAGGTGACAGCCTGTTAGATCTGTCAAAATGATTGCGTGATCAGTTTATTCACGGGATCGTGCTGTAGGTAATTCATTTTTGCTTTTTCGTCGCTAGTTAAAATGTTGAGCTCCCGAACAGCATAGTTTTGTTTCTTCATAAATAGCTAGAGTACGTTCTTAGTTAACTTTAGTCGGATTACTGAACGTAAGCGGAAAAGCGAAGTCCCTCCGGAGGTGCACGAATCATCACCACATAATGGCATTATGCCAATCTTGACATTTATGTTAAGTTGAATTTCCTCATTTTCCGATATGAAAAAGTAAAGGAGTTTATTGCTCTAACCAAAAATCAAAACTACTTTTGTTTCATCTTGGTTGGTGAAATATTTGGTGCTTTCGGAAATTAAGCTCGTTTCCAATAAATGATGAACGGATACAGCCGATACAGTCGCATCAACAACCGAGCGAAACGTGCCTTAATCAGAAGTTAGGACGACACACTCGTACGGATTAAACAAACAGCACGCAATCTTACGCTCACACAGCCAAGTTGACCAGCAGTTTTATAATCAAACAACAAAAAATATCTCGGAAGTAAAACCAGCTTTCCAAGAATTCTTTGATCAGCGGTTTGGTTGCTTATAAACTACACCGCTGACCAAACAGCCCGAGGTTTCTGCAAACCACACCCTTCCTTACTCCTCCCCTCTGAATAAACCTCCCCACCCCCAAGAAAACCGCTGCCCGGATTTACTCTTGACTCAGGAACCCGTACCAAACTCAAACAAAATAAACCGTCAAAGTCTGAAAGATGCTGACAAAGATGCGGACGCATAGCTCCGTACTGTGTCCGCACAAAATTTTTCCGTTCTCGCGTAGCCTGCTTAGCAAGCGTTTGCGTAGGTTATTCCTCACGTTAGAGGAATTTTTGCATTTTTCAATTTTCCCACGGAGACCGGCGCTCGCTACGCAGGCTATTTCGGACTCCACTATCTGAACGTAAGCTTTTCAACTGACTAAACAGGCACCGAGTCTGGCATTTGAAACTAGAACTGTTAAAAGCAATCTAGGACCCTAGCCCTAATGTTCTACACTAACGACGAAAGGCGCCAGGGACCGAGATACGTAAAAAAATCATTGTACTTGAATACGTACGCATAACATAAGAGCTCACCCCAGGCCCCCTATGACCAGATTCGACCTCAGTGTCTCTCAGACAAGGGTCCTCTGATCTTTCCCGTCCAGTGTTTACCTCACCGCACACAGTACAAGGCTATCAGCAAATAAACCCACGTTTGAAAATTGAATGGCAGGTCAAGTCCCGCGGTGTTTAAAAGTTGCCCCGCGAAGTTTAGGTTTTGTGTAAAACATGGCAAAAATTCAGCAAAGATTTGAGAAAAATAAAACAATTATTCCACTCGCCCTTGTTGAATATGAAGTGATGGTAACGAACTCGCCTCTACGCCTCGTTGAATATTTATCACGTCATATCCAATGTGCATTCGTCAAATAATTGTTAATTTATGTGACATCGAAAAGTTCGTTCCGAGAAATGAAAAACAGAATATAATATTTTGAACAGTCTGTTCCGTACTAAACACGGGAGTCAACATAATGGTGTTATTAAACTGCCGGATTTTGTGGCCCGTCCCTCTGTTTAGAAGCAAACAAGAAAAAGAATAGGCAGGGTCATGGGTTCCTGGAATAGGTTACAAAATAATTAATGCAACAACTATACACAACAGATCAATGCAACTGATATTTATTCTATTTTACTTCTTCTTAGCGTATAATGATACTCTACTGGATTCAAAAGAATTCAGTAGACCTTCGTCAACTCAAATATCCAGAGAAATTTGTACGACTTACCGCGAAATGGACTTAAAGGATTCTAATGCCAAATTATCGAACATAACCAGTTTTACGATAGCAGAAAGTGTTTTACGTAGATAATTTTGAAAAAAGAGATATATCTATTTTTAACCCTTTCCCGTCAGCGTTTTTTCCTTAGAAAAACGCATTTTTTACCGCTAAGGCGGTTTTTTAAGTGCTATGTGGCCAAATGCCACTGAACTTTGCTACAAAAACGTTTTCTTGCAATTTAGTTAAATTTTGAGCCAACTTCTGTTGTAAATTGTACAATATTTTGCTTTCACGCATGCGCATAAGCCAAAAATTGGACTTTTTTTTTGCGGATTCAGTTCCAATTTTTTTCTCGCTTCTTTTGCTTTCCTTTTTCTCTCCCTTTCTTTTCTCTTTATCTTCTACCCTTATCCCCTTTCTATCCACTGGAAAAGTTTTGGCCTCAGCCCTTCTAAAAACCTGGAAATGGAACATTGATCAACTAGGTGACTTGGCCTATTTTACCACCCAAAATTGGACACGTTTTTTTGGTATAGCTCTGCCCGAATTTGGTCGTTATTCAAAATGGACACACGTATGGATGGATCTGTGCTTGCTGTGTTAGCTGCTTATCAAAACAATCTGGTGACGTCAAAAATGATGACGTCACAAGTGGCTCAATGGTTCCTGACTTCAACGTCGGGAAAATACAACTCTTGACGGGAAAGAGTTAACCAAACTATCTAAAATCGTTTACCATGACAAATCTTACTCGTTTGAGACTGAGTTTGGTTGATTTATCAGGTTTAATGAAAAAAAAACATATTTGAAACAAAATATTCTTTTCTTTAAAAGTGACTTATCAAAAGAAGATGATTTTGTTGATCAGTTCGGTTGCCTTAACTAAGGCTTAATTAAGAATTTGTAGTCAAGCAGTTTACAGTAAGTTTGCCAAGTTTGAGTCAGTAAACGTTCTAGTAAACTACTAGAATTCAAAGCATACTATTTTAAGTTGACGTTTTACGATAGAACATAGTTATATCAGACTAAAGAAATGTCAGTGCGACAATTTCTTAGATGTGAGTTAACAGAAGGTTACTAAATAGCTATCCCATTTAAGATTCTGACGACATGTCTTGATTAAGCTTGTACAGCTGGTCGTGTGAGTTTAACCTCTGTACTGAATCCTTTTTTCAGACCTTTAAACTTGATAAGACGCCCCACGGTCGCCGTTTCGACACCTCTCTTGGGCAACACCTCTACGTGGGAAATTTTGTCCTCCTCTGGGACATCTTCACCATTCACTCTGACGTCATCGGTGACCCTGTTGACTTCATTTGCCATTGTCAGCTGAAAAGTGAAAGATTCAAAACAAATGAGGCCCAGAAATATGGAACAGAAGTAAAAAGTGTGGATGCCGGACAGAAACAAGGAACAGCAAGGTGGAATACAACCAAGGAACATTTATTGTAGATAAGAAACTATAGTAAACAACACAGATAAAGCACACAAATAAGGAGGATAGATAAGAAACACAAGTACGGAACATGGATAAAGAACACCTGTAGATATAAAACAGAAACAGAAGAATAAATAGGGAACATAAATATTGGAACGTCAAGGTTCGAATGGAAGAAAATAAAACTGCAATCCCAAAGACAGCCGTCATAAAATATTTAAACACTTTACTATTATAATATAATTTTGGGTGAATGTTTTCAGTGACAGCTGAGAAAAGCGCAAAATTTGAGCCGTCAACCAAGGAGATTTCAAACTGTTTGTTGAAGCATCCCAAAAACAGCCAGTTGAAAACGTGAAAAATTCATGTATTAACTGACCCGTGCGACATTCAGACTCTCAAAGTTTGGCATGCGTCCATTATTCTTACCTGCACATCGACTCCTACGCTGATTGAATAGAACCTTTCCTGACCAGTAACACGGCTTCCGATTGTCAGGGGGTCGCTGATGTTGAAATTCAGATTCGGGTACGACACAGAAATGTACAAGTTCGTAGCGTCTACTTCCTCTACCATCACGATACATGGCGCCTGTTAAGTGAAACAGATAATTGTAAAATAAAATAGTGCACTGCCTTTAGCTCGCCTCAGTCCTGACATTCCTAATCGTCTGAGAAAAAAAAGAAATTGAAAGTAATGCTGGGATATCTGTTAAAGAACGACTTCAGCAAGGGTAGTTTTCCTAGCCTGCTAGAATATTCGGTTTTTCCCCTGTTTTGTTGTTTTGTTTCCTTTGTTGTCGTTTTTCGCCAGGTGTCATGCACTCTTGCTTGAAAACATCAACTTGAAGTTGGTAAAAGTCAAAGTCAACATGATTGAAAATAAATAAATTAACTGAAGTCTACATTGACAAAATATAAAAATGTATTCAAAGTTGACACTGATCCCTGAATTTCTTTGCGTCGGCCAATTTACCTTTAATTATCAACTCAGTTGATAAATTGAGTGAACTATAAATTTCATGATTTCTACCTTATGAACTTAGTTAAAGAATCCAAATATTGTTTCTCACTTCCTTATTAGAATCCTGCTTTAAACAACCGGGCGGACCAAGAAGTTATCACACCTAATCGGTCCTTTAATTACACTCAGTCGTACTCAATCGGTCCATTAATTACAAAAGCTGTTTGTAATTTCCACGCAAAAAATCAAATTGTTTTAAGAGTGACTTCCAGTAAAAATCAAGCAAAATCTCCCTTTTGCGGCAGTAGTTGAAAAATAGATTTCTTTCGTATTTTGCACATAATTGGGTATTGGTAAACCCTAGAAACCTGATGTGGTTCGTTTTTTCCAGAAGTGCTTTATTTTCGAAAGAAACGAGGAAATCGATTCTCGGGTTCGAGAGATCAAAATCACAGGAAATTCACCTTGAAAATCACTACTATAAACTTGCATCGCGCCGGTAAACTAAAGCGCAGAGAAAAAGATAGGCACTCTCTGTCCACAGAACAAGTCTTTTTCATTAACTAGACAGTTGTGAAACAGCAGTAGCGAAATCTACTGAACACAAACAATTCCAAACTAAAAGGCAGGTTTTGATGATCACGTAGGATTTGGAACCTAACTTCTGTGAAATAATTTAACATGTGCAATAGTTCTAAATGGTCTCAATGCTCATTCAATAGACAGCACAAACATTGAAATAAACCATACCTTGAAACTGGCCTGGGGTATCCATGCTACTTTGTTTGGGACCACTTCGAACTCAGCAAAGTTTAAACAAATGGGGCTTAGTGAAGTTGAATTTTGCCGTACACAAAAACACGGGAAAATTTGCTTCTTTAACCAAACTGGCTTGCTCTACTTCATTCTTGTTAATTTCCAGTGTTAACATTCTTTTGCGTTCCAAAACGAGGAAGAAAAAGCCCGAAATGGGCGATTTTCACGTTTCCTATTAAACTTCTATTCCTTCGTGTGCAAGTCTTGTTTGTACATTTGTTTGCATTGCGTTACCAAATACCGTGACTAAATTGTGTAACCAAATTTGGATATATGATGTCACAGGTGTAGCATGTTAGATGTCACGTTTTGTCGGGCTCACAACGATAACACCAGCATCCTTCAATTTTTTTCTTTTCCCTCTACCTTTTTTGAGATCAACCGTGCATTTTAGTCTGAAGCCATCGTCAAGCATCAAGCAACGACGAAGAAAAGAGAGATTGTGTAGCTTAACACGGAAATTTTGGTGTATTTCGGGATGCGGCAAAGTTGAACTGCATTAAGCCCCATTTGTTAAAATTCGCTGTGTTCGACGTTTTGCCACATACAGCAGCATGGATACCCCAAGCCATTTTCAAGGTATAGTTTAGTTCAATGTTTTTACTGATTATTGAACGAGGATTGAGATCATTTGGGGTTATGGCACATGTTAAATTATTTCACCGAAGTTAGGTTCCAAATCAGTTTCTACGTGAATATCAGAACCTGCCTTTTAGTTTGGAATTGTTTGTGCTCATTAAATTTCGCTACTGCTGTTTTGTAACTGTGTAGATAATGAAAAAGACTTGTTCTGTTAATAAGAAGTGTCTATCTTTTTTCCCACGCTTTAGTTTACCAGCGCGATGCAAGTTTATAGTACTGATTTTCAAGATTAATTTCCTGTGACTTTGACCTCTCGAACCCGAGAATCGATTTCCTCGTTTTTTTCGAAAATAAAGCGCTTCTGGGGAAAACGAACCACATCTGGTTTCTAGTTTTACCAATACCCATTTATGTGCAAAATATGAAAGAAATCGATTTTTCGACTTCTGCCGCCGAATGCTCGATGTTTACTGAAAGCCGCTCTTAAATATTTACCTTGCTAACACGTTTCACTGGACCGTCGGTGCGGGCATCTTTGTGAAAGAAAACGTATCCATACTGAGTCTCATTTGCCCTGGGGCAGTGGGGGATTCTCACCACGTGAGCATTGCTGTCTTTCTGCATTACTTCGTATGATGGGTCTTCAGTCTGTTGTTTATCGGCCAACGCCTATAAGATAGAAAAGTCTAGCCTTAAGAGTAATTTCCACGCATTTTATAAAATCTTTTCTTAGAAAAAACCGAGCAACGGATAGTACCACATTTAAGTATTAATAAACGGCTTTTATTTGAATGGTCACACTTTAGGACTTTATCTTCAGACTCAAAAGTTTGAACCCCTTTGCACAGCGTTATAAACAGCACCACAGTAGCGTAGTGCTTATTGGCTTTCATTTACAGTTTTTAACGGTTGAACCATGCATTTTGTACATCATAATACTGTACTACTAAACTACCACTAAACAAACTCTTAGATTAACACATAAAAAAGAAGCAGGTAAAATTCTAATTGATTACTTCTGAAAGGATCCTGTAAGGTATTATTAAGCTTTGAAATTTTCAATCATTTGTATGACATGTGGCTACTTTCACAGTTTTAATCCGTTTTAGTTTACTTTATGTTAACGTTTGTCAGCTCTCAGACAATAGTAATACTAAAAAGTGTAACTCGAGCACAAAATACAACGACGAAACACGACGAGTCTCACGGCTTCTGAAGGTCAGTCAAATATTATTGGAATATTTACCGAAGATTATCAGACCATTTCTGAGTATTCCAATGTTCGTCCATAAAACCCAGAAAACCCTATCAGCCCGGTTGAGTCAACCAAAGAATTTGGAAATTTATCGAAGATCGCTCCAAGACCGTAAAAATGTAACAACCCATACTAACTTTAGAGAGTGGTGTAAACAGCTGATTCCTACTGACCCGAATATAAAGTTGAGGCTTGTTCACTAGTATAGTGTATTCGTAGCTCTCGTCATTCGGGTCGACGCCATGATCAAGCCATGCTGTGGCATATCGAGCGGAAGTATCTTTTCGTCCTCTTTGATCCCTGGATGTTTGAAGACCGATCTCAACATTGAGTCCTTGTTCGGCCGCATTTGGGATGTAATAACCATTCCCTATTAAGGTAAGAAATAGCAAAAGTAACTATAATTGTATCGATCATAACGCATGAGGACCGTGTCTAACTTTTCCATCCTAAGGAGTTATTACTGATGAGGTATTCAGGTAATCCGTACCGGAGAACGCAATGTCAAATACAGTTTCATGTCCGCTGAGAGGGTTGTTTCATGAGAGTCGAAAATCGGGTAGACCTTTTCCTTCTCTTGAAATGTGACCGTTGAAATCCAAGCGACTAAGCTGCAGTACCTTCTTGTGGACTGTTTGTTATGTTGGTTCAACTTTGAGTCAGAAGATGAAAACTCACAAAAGTGTGACCGTTCAAACGAAATCCTAAATTGTGGATAACTTTCATTTGTTACTGTTTATTGTGCCGTACGATTCTGTGGAAAAAATTCTTAACGTTAAATTTCAATACAGTGGAACCCGGTTTTATAAGCAACAGAATAAATGTCTCTAGCTCGTGTTCTCTCAGGGAGATTAAACGTATACAACTTAAGGTCAAACCAAAACAGGCTTGGGCCCGCACACGTGCTTAGCACAACGATTCAGTTATCTGTTTAAAGTAGCCTGTAATCTTGCTTTGCACTGGTCCTTCCAGTTTGGGGTTCAGTCAGACGGACTGAAAAATGAAAATATTCAGTGCTCAGGTGACCTTAAAACGAATTTAACTTTGTATGGAAGCGTGCCACTCGGATGTCCGTAAGGCGGGACTTCATTGTATTTTGTATTATTATTTTTTTAAGATGAAATTTGGAAATTTTATTTGGAAATTTTAATTTGGATTTCGAGCCCTTCGAAAATCAAGGGATTTTAATTGGTTTGATATCCTGGAATTTACCGTTCACATCTACAAATGTAGCTGCACCGCTTCCAAAGAAAGAAGGCTGTCTAGTTAGGTCTGTGCCGAGTGAATGAGTATCGGTGTTGACGTAAATCGATGAGGGATTGGAAGCATCCAGCAGCTTGTTCTGGAACAAAGTTGTCTGAAATAACAAAAGGTTGCCATGTATTAGCATTGCTTTCAAAGGCTCACACAAGAAAACGTATTAGATCAACAAATGCAACATTATGTTTTGTAATATGCTAGGTTTGTTATTGTAGCTTGCTATTGAAAATTCCCAAATGTTAGACCGTAGAAAATGAAAAAACCAGAGCGTCGCATTTCAATTCAAGTTACAAAGGAGTCGTCTGTTGATTAAGGCATCATTTTTATCTCGTGGTTACGATAACAACTACGAGATATGGTAGTAGAGTTGAATACATTCCTGAAAACATCCCTAAGTTTTGTTTTCGCAAGCTCTCGCGTAGTTTCGCCAACGTTGGCGGGGTCTTCGGTATTCCTAAGAAAGAAACTTCACTTATCTTCGGGCTATGTCGGAGCCAGTTTCGTTATTTTTAGGCGCTGATGTATCAGATAACTAGGGTGTCTGGAGTTCCTGCTGTTTAGAGCGATAACTTGTGTCGTTTATCAACGATTTCGCGCTCAGTAATATTCAATATGTTGCCGTAAAGTTTGAGAAAAATAGTCTTAGATTAGAGCGAACAGCAATTTGTCCTTAGAATAGGTTTTTGTCAGGAGCATGTCGTGTATGGTGCAATGATGGATTTTGCTGACGTGACTGAAAATGGAACTCTGTGTGGGAACATTCAATTCACCTTTTTCGTCTTCTGTTCATAACGGAGACTGTTATTCAAGAGAGACATGGAAAGGATTGTTTTAACAAGAGAAATCAGGAAACACGAATGGAATAATTGACATTAGGATATTCTATTTTAATGTAATACGAAGACGCTTGTTGAGTGTGCTAATCGAGCGTTAATGGTTTCGAAAACCTAAAGACTAGCTGAAATGCGGTTGAAAGACTTCGAGTCGGTCAAGAAACAACACAAGGAGGTCATTTTCAGTTTCCCGACTAAACTAGCGATTAAGTTCCATACACATGCTTATATTCTTCCACTAAAGTGGTCTGCTCGTAAGCCCACGAGATCTCTTCCGTGGAGCGGTTTATGGATAGTTTAAATTCTGGTTAGGAGTGAAATTTCACTTTTCACTCTCATGTACTTTAAGCGTCAAACAAACTCGCAAAAATGGGAGTTTGACCCTTTGTATGTGTTTATTGATTTCGCGGGTATTTAAGGCTGATTTACTGAGTGTTGTTACCATCTTTTTTATGGCGACCGGAAAGCGACGTATAAATTGGGCCTTCAAAACAATATAACGCCACGTTTAACCCTGCCTCAAATCAAGTGCCTACATAATAATGCGTATCTTTAGCTCGGCACGACAGAAATGCGACGTTGGAATGTGCTTCATAATTTCTGCCAAACAGTGTCACAAACCCACTGAACGTACAACGCAAATTCTACAGTCGATTAAGGCTCGAACCGTATTTCTGCCAAATTTAGCTCATTTAAACAGGGCCAATAGAGAAGATCATCGCAAATTTACATTTTAACAATGACAGGAAAATTCATTTTCATATTCTCTTTGCCCTTTTTTGCCGCTGGGGTAAAGTCATAAAACGAAGCTCTGAGTTTTGAGTCTGTGGCTGATTCTGAGTGGGGTGTAAATGAAAGCTACTCGGCAATACCATTTCAGTGGAGTTGTTTATTTTACATGTTTTCCCAAATTCCAATTTAAGAAACCTTGTCTATGGTGGCACTCTACTATAGGAAACTCAAAAAATTATTCAGACATATTCTATGCACCTGAGTGATATGAGAATTGCTGTTGGTCGACGTTATTCCACTGCCGAGGCAGATGATGACAAAATCTGCGAAGAACACGCTCTTTTTAAAGAAAAAGTCGATGTTTGCTTGAAAGGCACCGGATTTCCACTTGTAACTAGTAGGCTGCTCAAAGTCCATTGCAAACACCCCAGTGGGATTGTCTCCTCCTCCGACCAACCTGAGTCCACCAGCTAGTTCCCTAGGCTGATAATATCTGAGGAGATATTTTAAATTATTGTTTTTCTTTTCACACCTTCCTTAGATAGTTCACATGCAAATCGCTAGACAGAAACGAGACAAGCATGGTCCTAAACATTTGTGTTTGAATATCAAAATGCACGGAGAAAATAGTTTCAATGATTACAAACAGGGAATTAAGCTGAGTTGGGAAGTATACAACCTCTGGTAGTAACTATCAAGTCATGGACAAGAAAAAGGCTGGAAAGCCATTGCTGCGTCAAATTATTTGCTAACAAATATTTTAGAAAGTTGTTTCGTAGAAATAAATGCTATCGATTACTGTATACAGCCAACTCTAGCCTTGCGGACGGCCCCGCTACTAAGGACAGCAGCTGAATCCCCGGCAAAAGTTACATCAGTTTGACTTAAATAATAATAATAATAATAATAATAATAATAATAATATATTATTATTATTATTATTATTATTATTATTATTATTATTATTATTATTTCTAGATCCCTATTTACAAAAATAGATCAATAGGGCTTAACAAATTAAAATAGTCACGGACTGTCACTATTACGGAACTTATAGGCATCGAGCAGCACCTTTGAAGAATTACTAACGATAAAAATATTCTTCTTTCGTCTTTTGATATGGCCTTTACTGCTCTAGAGGGATTTATGCTTCTTCTGGTAGCGATCAATTATTTTCCTTCTTCTCTTTCTTGCAGGCCAGCTTTGCAGTGTCGCTCCCATGAATGGATTTGTATACAGAATCTGTCCAACTATTTTTTCCGCCACCAATTTTATAAATAACTGTCTGAAATGTCCAGTCCTATACATCTGCAAATGATTCCTTTTCCACAAATTTCTACCCTCGCTTTGTAATTTCGTTTCACTTAAAAACGAAGAAAGTTCTCGATAAACCCCATGTTAAATGGCCAGCAAATGCCTTCAATGCAAGTAACTGCATAAAATGGAGGGTGAGGAGGAGGTCTATGTGCACAGAGCCGGCTTGGACGATATTTTAAGGACAACTAATATCTATGTTTTCTTGGTGAATTAAAATGTTTAGGTTCCTCCTTGAAAATGAATTCCTAAGAAATGTTACGTACTCTTTGTAGATAACCAAGAGGATCGGTGAAGGATAGATTCTCTAGTATACTATTATACTAAAACGCGTATTTCTGTTCTTTTATGCTCTTTACATGCAAAGTGGCTCTGGAATCGGCACTGCAGTCAATGTAAATGTAAATACGTGTAATTCCCCCACCGCTAATACAATTTTTAAAAATTTTTTCTCGTACCCTGCTATTACGGACTCTAGCTGTTACGGACACCAGATTGCGGTTTGGAGAGTGTCCATAATAACGAGAGTTGACTTTAGCTGATTTCTTCGACTCATCATTATTAGCTTGGAAGAAGGAGATCTTCTAAATAGGAACTCAATAGCTTGCTAAGATCTCATGCCATTAAAAAAAATTATTAGAGCTCAAATGGTAAATAAATAATGGAAGTATGTTAATTTACAACAATTTTGTTGATTTTACTCAGTTCTATTTTTCGAACCACGACAAAGATGTGTATCATTATCGTGATTAAACTGGTTTGAGTGGTTTGTTTAGGCGTGAATGGCAAGTTAGGGTTAAATCAAGCAAACCTGCGGTTCTCGCTCTTCAGCTGTTCAACTTCCAATTTGATCGTTGTAGTACCCGGATGTCTTGTCCAGTCCCAGCCATTTTCGATATCATGAGTTTGAAGAGCGGCTTCGCTGTTTGCTACAAGCAGCGCTCCGTGACTCTGGTAAAGCCCGTAAACATTATTACTAGTAGCTGACTCAAAGTCCCAAACGTAGTTGTTAAATCCCTTGACACTGACTGCCCAGTCGTCTCGTCGGTAGACAACAAAAGCTGCGTAATTTAAGGCCCAGAATCCCGTTGGAGAAGCCTCTGCCTCGATGCTCATAGCGCTTGCCTTGCTGTTGATTTCCTCAATGATGTTGATGGAGCCGATCGAGTTAAGGTAGTAAATCGAAGTAAAAATTTTTCCGTCACCCAAATATTTATTAACAGCGCTTTCACCTGCAGAGAAAATTTTTAAGAATGTTTGTAAGCAAAAACGTCAGTCAGATAGTCAGTCGGGGAGCGGCAGATACTCAAACATTCAGTCAGTCTATCAGTCAGTCAGTCAGTCAGTCAGTCAGCCAGCCAGTCAGTCAGTCAGTCAGTCAGTCAGTCAGTCAGTCAGTCAGTCAGTCAGTCAGTCAGTCAGTCAGTCAGGCACTGAGTCAGTCAGTTTGTTTATCAGTTACATTAGGAGTTTGTTTATTTAGCGACATTAGAGTCGCAGTATTTCTTATTTCGGGAAGGCTTTTACAAGGTTCCAACTTGTAGTTGCCTAGGCGTGTAGTCATTGTTAGTTCAACTAAACGTTTCAACTATCATTCTATTCCAGTGAAGGGGTTAAAAATCATGATATAAATATGTCAACTTGCAAACTCTTTCAGAACAGCTGTCAAAATAATTTGTAATTTTAACAGCAAGAATTACAGAAATGAGATGCACTGACAAAGTGCTTGGTTTTTACTATCTAGGCGGCCCTGCTTACAGTCGTCCCTTAATTTGAAAAAATTCAATAAAATACACAAAACAAGCAAAACCTGTGTCGTATAGTCGCAAAAACAGCTTGACGTTGTCAGCATCTAGAGTGGTAATTTCCCCGAGTGAGCCATCCATTGCAGCGTTTGGAGCAGTGGCACTAATATAGGCATAGGCAGGGAAAGATTTCGACAGAATTTCGCGATCAAATCCCGGAAATCGACCAGAAACGCTGTTTGGAGAGGAATACTTCACGGAGACGATCCTCATGATCTCAAGTCCTTTCTTTACATGTCTCCTGGTCTCGGCACCTTTTAACAGAAAATAGTAAGGTATAGCATAAGAGTTAACGGACTAATAAAAAAATAATTTTTCTTTCTGACTGGAGCATATTGCCGACATTACTGGCTTAAATTCGAAATCTAAGCCAAGTGATCTATATGAAATATTCATTCAACGATGGAATGTTTACGAAAAACGAACAAGTGCTGGTGAAGGAAGATTTGTACGCATTTAAGAGAATCGGGAGTAAACCAGCATTTTTGAGCAAAGAAAAAGAGCTAAGCATTGCGTCAGATTTTGAGACCAACACGTGTGAACTATTTAACTCCAAGAATCGATCCCGCAGTCACGTGATGTGAATGTGTAAGTCTGACCAGTTATGTCGAAGCTATTGATCAGTACTTTCCTTTGCGTTATTTCGTTTTTTTCTGGTGTGTTTGAAGATGTAATCCGAGAATTCCTTTACTAGGGAACGGGTTGTCTGAACTTTTGTATTTACACACACACCATTTGAATTTAAGCAGTAACTGTCACTTTCCGCAAAGGGAGAGAAGGCAAGAGTATCTTACTAAATTCAAAAGCTGTTCCACTGAGGAGATACTGGATAAGAGCTGCCTTGTGCACAGCGTGAGGCGTGTACGCAGAGGCATAGTAGCTGTTGTGATGAAATCCGACGTAATCAGGCTTTAGGGTTCCTGCAAGTCCTTCATTGGGGCTAATAGCGTTGGCGTACCATCGGCCAAGTGCTTCCATGTCGCGGATTTTCGCCTGTTTTTCTTCTGTCGTACTTGTAGGCATCATGAGCACAGCAAACAACCTAAATATAAAGCGCTTTAATTTACTGCTAAAAGATGCCTGTTTCGTTCTTAATCCTTCTTAAGGTGGCTAAGTTGAGGAGATTCTGCTAGAATCTGATTAAGACGTTGTGCCTTCTCTCACACAGAAAATGTTCCCAGAACAACGAGAGGTACATTTTCAAGTAAATTCTCTAAGGACCTGCAAAATATGATAAATTTTGATTCTTGTTTAAATGACATCTTTTCTGCGTCGTTCATTTTAATAGTGTGAATCGAAGAAGTCATGGGGAAACATGAATCCAAAATGACGGAGATAAAATAAATGGATTACTAATACCCCATAATTGTATACATATTTTACAAAAACTGCAATAATGATCTCAAACGCAGAACTCTAAAAACTAAAAAATAAAACAGAAATAAAAAGATGGTTTCCACTCCTCCTTTTTAATGGTTGGGATTGTAGTGTTTGTGAGTTTGCATGTTGTCTCAAGATCAGAAACGGTGTTATTCCTCCTTAATTAAACTCATCATCATCATCATCATCATCATCATCATCATCATCATCATCATCATCATCATCATCATCACCATCATCATCATCATCGCCTGTTTTCAGTATCACTTCCAGAAGCCGAACGATGCCGGTTTTTATATCAATGAAAGACTAAACTGATGATGGCCCAATTTTGTTAACGACTTTTTTTTTAGTGCACTGAAACCTAAACAATTGTCTTTGGCCACGTGTGATAAAGATGAAAACGGAAATTATCTAACCTCCAAAGGGAAATGGTTCTCAATCGATCAGCAGTTGTCCCAGCGTACTCAAATGGATCTTGATAAACCTCGCCGAAGTCGTTATACCACTTCATGGTAGCAACGTAGTCCGACTTTTTACCTACAGCTTGCAACACTTTCTTCAACACATAAACTGCATTCATGAAGCCTGCTCCAGCGTTGTTCATCTCGTGATCCAGAGAACCAATCGCGCTGCCCTCAGTGAAACCTGACGAAGTACAAAATAATTGCAGTTAAAGCAACCAACTAAGGTGAGAACTAAGAAATTTCAGGCTTCAACGGGATTCGAACCCATGTCCTTCGCTATTCCGATGCACTATGACTTGGGATGTGAAGCCCCCGACAGTATAAGGAGCTCTTCTTTAACTTCTTGAATTCTTTCTTCTGCTGTTCATATGAATTCATTTCATACAAAACAAAATACTGAAAAACAAATACACTCTACACGAAAGTTGGCTTTAAATAGATACTTTTTAAAATGAAATGTTTTAAGGAGCACTAGCTGAATTTTTTTCAGAATTTTTTAAAGAACTGCTAATTTTTTAAAGAACTGAACTAGGTTGTTTGTTTTTTTGTTTGCGCCAAAAAATAAAAATATTCGAAATTGTTACCGTTCAAATATAACCTATTGAGCAGAACTTTTAGTGCTGTTCATTTTTCAGGTTTTTTTAAGCGGGATGTAAAAAACTGATTGGCTCTCTCTAGAAATAGAGCTGAGGGTTCACCCTTAAGCCCCAAGAGTGACAAGCATCTAATTTCTCCTTACAATATCACCAGTTGATCAAATATACAGGTCATGAGAATAAAGGAAATGATCACCAGACATGAAATGTCTTGATGTTTAATCAAATTCTCCCAACTATTAACATAAGAAATATATAGAAAACAGTGAGGAGAATGTGCATGTGGATATTTGGGCTTAAAGACTAACCTTGATCCTCAATGTGCTCAAGGAGAAGCATCAGACGTTCCTTTCGCTTGTTATTCAGTTTGTTGATGGCTTCCTTGACTTGCATTTCAGTGTATGGTGTTGTTGAACCCAAGGCGTCAGTAAAATGCTGTTGCAATTCTGAGTCATCACCCGCTATTCGCTGGAAAACAATCAAAACATTTCCCATTTTCCACCCATGGAATTGTGTTGACAGAAAGTATGTTTTCGTTTCCAACCACTAACACCAACCATTCTTGTATAATATCATGTGCTAATCACGTGCGTACAGTCGGCACAAAGAAATGTTAAAGGCCACCCTGAAGAGTTTCACCTCAAAAGATTAGCACCGATGGGAACCCCCCACCCCCCTCCAACTGAAGGCAGTTGTTTAGTTTTCCTTTCTGAGCAATGTCATCTTTAACTGAATTGACCCCATGCCCTGCTGGTAAACTGGCAAGCAGTGACCCTAATACAAGGTCCAAGAAGATCAAGATCGCAAACTCTCAAGTGAAATGTTTCAAGTTTTTCTGCATTCCTTAGTGCACGGTTTACGTAGATGAGTCTAAGTTGCGAAATAAGCTCTGCATTAAATACTAATGACAAAGTGACAGGAAGAATTTTCAGAACAAAAACTAAAATGTTGTGAATACCATAGGAAAAAAGAATAATTGAACTAAAATAAGAGTGGCGGTTAAGTTACGATGCTTGATTTTAACCATGTTTTCTTTCTTACCTGCACAGCCGCACTCTTAGCATTAGCATCTCCGTTCAGATTATTTAACTCTTCAGCAGCTACTTCATTCACTTCTTTGTCACGTGATCGTACGTGATAATCCAGAGCAAGTGGAAGCAGAACCTTTTGCACGACTCTACCAAACTTTTTCTCATCATATTCCGACCTGTCAGAGTACAGAGGGGTACCTAGATGATAAATTAGTGATAGCTCTCTAAAATTGTACCTTAACTTATGAGTAATAAAGGGCGTGATAATGAATCTAAGGTAACTTAATTTTCATACTGAATGTGTAAATTAAGTTACCTTAATAGTGACTCCAGATATGAAATGAAACAAGGAATTAGAAACAAACATCAGAGTTAAGAATGCTTTTTAAGTAGCTGTACAAGAATAACTATTTTTAAGCAAGCGAAGCAACTGCCTGTCCTAACAGATTTAAGGGGAAGTATTTATTATCCACCAGGATTTCAAGGAAAACTCAGGTTCTTAACTTTTTGACAAAACTAGTTGGAGTAAGTTGTCTTAAGTGTTCTTCAGTAATTTAGATTGTGCAGTTACACTCTCTGACAACTAACTTATGGTTTACAGCAAGCACACTCTATCTTTTGCAGAATTTTAAACGTTGTGTGGCAAATACAGCTGCATACGCTCTCAAGTTCCTAAAGCTAGATTTGATTTACCTGTGATGACACCTTGCATGGTTTTGTTGATGTTCAGCGTAGCAAACTCAGTATTTGCCGCCTCCACGTTAACTTGCAGAGAAACCCATCTTTTCTTTACGTTTCCGGTAAACTGGACGGAGCTCTGTGACTGCTTTACGAACCAGTTGTCCAATCGTTTCTCGATCAAGGTCAAGTCAGCCAGCTTGGCCTCACTAGGAGTAGGTTCAGTGATCGCTGTGGGCATGGCCTGGTGAGAATAGAAAAAAAATTGAGTGGTAAACACTTATCATGGAAAAATTCATTACTTTTGTCTCATGGAACTCTCCATATAACTGTCCAGAGTTTCCCGGACTGAAAAGTTGTGACTACGAAAAAGCCACTTGTCCGAGGTTTGAATAAAAGGGTAATAGCTTTTTCTAATGACCTGGATAAACAAATGGAACATCGTAAAACGTTATCCATGATTACTCTGGAAAACGTTGTTAGAGGATGGCTTACGAGGCAGCAATCAGACAGAGTAAGCATGATGCATCTAACAAAGCAGAAAAATGTTTCACTGGTATTTTTTAGGAAGGCATCGGTAGCTTTGGAAACACTGACGATCTCGTCAAAGAGATAGATCAACTGTGGAAATAATTGAATAAGGCCGGCAATTATGCATGAGACATTTCGCCAATGCAATGAAAAACACACTGTAAATTCAGAAGATCTGTTTCAGCCCCAAAATGTCAAAGTAGCCCCTGAGGCCCCTGGAGCTGATGAGCCCACTGTGGGGGCTATTTCAGCCACAGCTGGGACAGAACTAACCCCATTGAAAGGCGAAACAGCCCACAGTGGGATCCAATTTGGCCCTTTGGCGCCGGCCCAGCCCCTGTAAATAGGGCTATTATGGCCTTAAAATAGAGAGCCAAGCTAGCCCCAAATATGGCACTGTATTTTACTCACCGAAACGGCCCCATTTTGGGAGCTAAAACAGAACTCCTGAATTTACAGTGCATATTGACAAACTCGATAGTAAGACTTATGAGTTATTTGGCCCGTGCTAAAATGAGAAAATTAATGCTAAATCTGTAAAAGTACCTGGCTCCAGCGATAGGTTTGCTGCCAGAAATGATTTGAATTGTACAATGACTCATCAAGTGTTGGTACAATCTTGTCGCGTGATTGTTTAGACATCTTTTCCACTAAGCGCAGTAGATCAAAATACAAAGGGTAGATTGGTTGGGAAGTTTCTGGTGCGATTATTTTCATCTTGGTTATGGTGGTCATGTCATCACGGCCATTCGTTAGAGATTCATCGTAAGAAACCCATACTGCACGCCAGCCCTGTAAGCAAGATTGAAAACGCACGTCATGTTTTGTTTAAACATACTTTTAAAAGGTGGATTGTTCTAAACGATTTAATTGTCTCTCAGTAGTTATAACAAAGCTGAGTTAGTAGTCACTAAATTCGCCCTCTAGCGCATGAGCTATTAGTCTGCGGTTTTTTTATCCCAAGTTGTTCAGGATTACAAGGTAACAAGAGGTTATTGAAAGAGTGAATATATTTGATGGGAATAAATCCCGATCCAGTGGTTTAAACGTTTTTTTATCTGACTGGGTAATAATCCTTTTAATAACTTATCCACTATTGACAACTGGGCTACGGTCATTTTCGTTCTTTTCAACTACTTGTTTCAATTCGACTATTACGTGTTGCGCATATTAAATAGTATATTAAAGTCAAGCGTGAGTCTGTTATACCAACCTGATAACTGTATCATGAAGAACTAGCAACATTGCTAATCCCCCTTAAGTGGAAGGTTTCTCCAATCATTTTTTCATAATTTTCCCGTTCATGCTTGAGAGGAAAGGAACTTTGGGGTTGGGTTTCATAACCATTAACGTTGGGCGTAAAGGTAAGTGATAACCTTATATCCCCATCCGACCTTGCTTCTTTTATTCAACCGTTTCCAAAAAGGAATTAAAAAATCTAGTTTTTAGAGCTTGACAGTTTACATATGCAGCATGAATAACCTCAATACCTTGAAGTCCAAGCTGATATTAAACGCTGAAATGACGTTCGTTGCCGAGTCTTCAAAAGAGACCGTCAGATTCTCTCCAGCGCGTTTATGAGGGTTGTAAAGCCACACTTTGATTCCTCCGTCTTCAAGCTCATCTTCTCTGATCACCGGCTAACAAAATTTTAACACGAATTCAGTGATCTTGATGTCATAAGCTTTCAGAAAGACACTTGAAATAATTTTAATTCTGAATGACTGCAACACGAGTGCAAAGTTGTAACGCCTACCGCTGAAATAAAAAAAAATTACTTCTCCGGGCTACCCAAGAAATTCTAAAGTTGTCCGCCCTCCTCCATAATCGAAGTTTGCGAAGTTTACTGAAGTTCCTCCTGGTGTTAGCCGAAGTACGACCTAGCGTTTTGACGTTAATTTTCCGAGATACTCAGTCATGAGTTATTTAAATATCAGTAAAAAGGAACCACAGACAATAAAAGCTTTCCAGGGATCTACCAATTAAAGATTGCCGTTCTGCGGCGAAGTTTACCCAAGGCATTGTGGGAAATTTTTTTGTAATTTGAAACGCTATCCATTAGATAATAATACACAACTCCCTTTATGGACTCAGTGATCGATAATATTCGTCGTTTTACTTACAGAAATAGAGTGTGTGATCTCATTTTCGCTCGCCCAAGTCCACTTCATAGACTTTGTCCCATGTTTATAATGAGTTGTTGAAAGTTCGATGGTTGATGGCGAAGCGACACTAAAGGCCAGTAACTCATTGGCATCCTCAAATGTATAAACTGCGGTAGGAAAAACGGATACACTTGAAAAGGCAATGATTAAGGTGATAATCACAACTATAACAAAATTTCCAGAACTGATATGTTAATAATAGCTTGATTTGTATATGTGGAGGAATCACAACACAGTAATTACGGTTAGGAAAAATAGAAAAGCAAAGCGTCAAATACCTGGTCTTTGTGCATGAATTACTTGCACGGAGAGGATAATGATGACCGCAGAATGCCACAATCGCCCCATTTAATCTGGTTGCAAAAACAAAAAGGTTATTTTGCTATAAACAACAGAGTCAAGAGAATTGAAGAATTACATTAACATCCTTATGTTCATAATTCATAGCGCACCTAACACAATTCTATTTTTAAATTTTCTGAAAGATGTTCTAAACTTATTTATAATTACCTATAGAATTTTGAATTTCTTTTAACAGTTGTGAATCATCTAAATTAATTGCATGATATTCTCTAATGTTCTGTCTTTGTGGATCGCAAGTTGCAGTCGATATAAACTAGAGGAGTTTCCTCACAAATAGACGGGCATTTGTATACTTTAAATAGCTAACAAAACTCCATTTAGAGGATTTCTTTTTATTCCTTTAAAAGCGTGCTGTACAACGTGGCTCCGACTTTTGCGTCTATGGATGAAATCCTAATGTGTGACCATTTAAGGGAAAGCTATTGAGCAGTACTTTCCTGTGTTACTCTGTATTGTGCTGTGCCATGTCGCTGTAGCTTTCGAGTCTTGAGACAAAAATCCTTAAGTGTACCCCAACAAATGAAAGCTACTAAGCGGTACTTTCCTGTGTTACTCTTTTTTGGGGGCACACTTTTGGATTTTTGTCTTAAGACTCGAAAGCTAGAACGAGGTGGCAAATTAAATACTGTTAATTAAGCAGTGTGAGGTGTTCCTAACCTTTAAGTCTGTTAAGTGAAATCTCTCAAATGTTTGAAGCCGAAAACAGCAATATTTGGGACGTACCCAGAAAGAAAAACAAAATAATTTTGACTTTCTGAGTCCAAAACGCGCACAATCGTCTTTTATCAGTGAATAGAAAACGACGATTCAGACAATCAGATTAGCGTTTTCGTATTAGAACGCGGTTAATGCCCACTAGACCAATATTCAATAAAACGCACCACGATATTGAGTGCGAGAGTTAAATAAATTGCCCTCGAGTGTTAATTTGGAGGCTGTCGTGATTTTGGTTTATAAACTATCAATAAAATTTTTTCCAGTCTTAGCGAAGTAAATTTTCCAAAACAGGAATTCTTCAGTTAAAAGTGTCGAAACCTATTGACAGTCCTACCTCACTTTTTCTTCCAATTTTTTTCTGTATGACCGTTTGCTTTCCTCAGAGAACACTAAACAAGCAGTGTCAGGTATCTAAAAAATCGATCTTATTTATAGTAACACAGGTCATTTGATCAGAGCAGTTTTCCGGTTACCGACTAAGCAATTGTTTACTCATCACCAAGTCTTTAACCAATCAGATGCCGATTCGAAATTGGGAGGAATGCGTTAAGCTTTCATGAGTTCATCGGCTAAACGAATCTTGTCAAGCGAGACGAAGCTGTTATTTATTCATAAGAAGAATACCGTTTCGACTAACACCTTCTGTCTGTTGATTGGTCAAACTCTTCTTGAAGCTTTTCTGCTTGCATTGAACACCTGTGACTCTTGCTTCGTAAAAGCGTTGGCCATCCAGATCTCGATTTTCGGTTGAAAAAAAGCGGAACGCATTTATCTTTTATAAGCTCATGCACTCATGCACTTTTGTGGAGCGTGGCAAAGGTTTTATTCTCAGTGCCCTTTCAAAATATCGCAATTTCGCTGACCTATTTTCCGTGCTGTTTTGCCAGATGGTACCAAATATCCAAATAAATTAGACTCTAAATAGCAATTTGGGAATAAAGTGTAGCGGGATTACAAATATGTAATTGGATTACAGCTTATCAGAGTTAATTTCGTGACAAGGGGTCCAGAAATTAAACTTTTTTTGATAGAACATTGGATTTTTCAGCCCTTATTTTGTCTCCAGAAAGTTTACATTTCTTTGCTTTTGTCATTTTGGCGATTTTTTTTTTTACCTATTTCAGGATTTAAAATCAAGCTGAAAGCAAACTATTAGCCATTCTCACGAAAACACGATACGTCAGCCTGAACACTGTCTCTCTAGCCCGTTAAGCCCCAGTATCAAGGTACGTATTCTTCTTACTGCTCTCCATACGTTTCTTTGGGTAATAGCAGAGAGAATTTGTTTGAACATCAAGACATTTAATCGTTGGTGATCATTTACATTACTCTCATCACCTAAACGTTTGATCAAGTATAGGGATACTGTATGGAGAAATTACATGCTGTCACTTTTCGTGCCTAAAGGATTAAACGGGGAATACCTCTTCACTGATATGCTTTTGCAAGGTAATTGGTCACAAGTCAAATCCATCCGTTTTCCATACTTTTTAACCAATTTAATTCATATCGTCTCTCAGTTAGAAAAAAATGCATTTAATTTTTGTTGGTTCATATAGGCAAGAGGACCTTTGAGAGACGATTTCCTTAACTTCACGGTGTCATTAATCATTGACGTTAAACTGCCTATACGAGACCTGAAAGCGGTGTGTTGTTTTATAAATTTAATGGTAAAATACCTTAATTTGGATGGATTTTTATACTAACAAGTGGTTTCACAAATAATTTCTTCTGTTTCATATCCGTAATGAAATAAGCACCTTTCTGTAGACTGAATTGCTTCTGTTAAAACCACAAGAATAGGTTCGGTTTCTCGGTTGTACCTGTTGATGAATATTTTATTACGCTTACCCCAAAAAGCGTGGAAATAGGTTTTGATTTTACTCGTACTTCTCAATGCAAGGTATTGAGTTAACGTAGTAAATTAGTGACAAGGGTTCCACTTTGAAACGTGAGTTAAGCCTTTGCTTTTAGCCAATTTTTATGATCCGTTATCCGTCTATTTAGAAATTTTAGTCAAACAGGCTGTCTTTGCTTTACACACAAATGTCTTAAATTTCAGATAATCGCACGTGTTTTTCTAAATGTTTTTTTAAAACTCTTTTAGCTTTAGTTTGCATATCTGTTTATTACTATTTACACAATATAATTATTTTCTTTAAACGTTCGGCCAAATAAAGGAAAAGGAACAGGAAACAATTGTATGACATAAATTGACTCAAACTTTCAGGATTCGCTTTAATTGAAATTGAAAAGATTCAATTGCAATCACACCACGATAAGCCCTCAAAAACAGTCTACACTAGAGACGAATTGGTTGCCCCTCCTTTTTTTTTAGACCCATTTGTTTGTTAAAATCGACTCTGCCTTCCTCTTCTAAAACATTTACTCAAGTGGTTATAAATAACGTATTACGCCCACCAAAAGTAAGCGGAAAAAAAGTTTTTAGCTCGCAATAAAATCTCCAAACTCTACGAACCTTCCTAAAGCTTGTTGTAGATTATCCACTCTTACAGTCATTATTAGCTATGAACGAGGTAAAAATTGAGCCAAACCCATTTTTCAGAGAGGCCTTGGAACGAACAAATTGCATTATGAATTTCTCATCGTGGACCAATCTTGAGACCACCTTTCAAAGATCGTGGGATAGTTACATGGAGAGAATTCGTTTGAACACCGAGAATTTTCATCTTTGGTGATCATTTTCGTAGCTCTCATCACCTGTACGTTTGATTAAGTAGGGATGATGTATGGAGAAATTAGATTCTGTCACTACTGGGGTCTAAAGGATTAAAAGGGGAATACCTCTTCCATGATATGGTTTTGCATGGTTATTGGTCACAAGTCAAATCCATCCTTTTTCCATATTCTTTAACCGATTTAATAGATATCGTTTCTCAGTTACAACAAATCCATCTAACTTTCGTTGGTTCACATAGGCAAATGGACCGGCTTTGAGACATGATTTTCTAAATTTTACGGTGTCATTAATCATTGATGTTAAACTGCCTACACAAAACATAACGGTGTATTGTTTTGTAAGTTTAATGGTAAAATACCCTAATTTGAATTGATTTTTGAACTAACAAATGGTTTCGCAAAGAATTTCATCTGTTTCATATCTGTTTCATATCTGTAATGAAATAAGCAACTTTCGTTAGACTGAATTGCTTGTGTTAAAAACACAAGAACAGGTTCGGTTTCTCGGATGTACTTGTTAATGAATATTTTATTACGCTTACCCAAAAAAGCGTGGAAACAGGTTTTGATTCTAAACTTACTTCTCAATGCAAGGTATTGAGTTAACGTAGTAAATTATTGACAACAGTCCGCTTAGAAACGTGAGTTAAGCCTGTGTTTTTAGCCAATTTTTATGAGCCGTTATCCGTCTATTTAGTATTTTTAGTCAAACAGGTTGTCTTTGCTTTACACACAAATGTCTTAAATTTTAGATAATCGCACTTGTTTTTCTAAATGCTTTTTTAACGCTTTTAGCTTTAGTTTGCATATCTGTTTATTACTGTTTACATAATATAATTATTTCCTTCAAACGTTCGGCCAAATAAAGGAACAGGAACAGGAAACAGTTATATGATGTCAAAGTCAATTGAAGTCGAAAATATGCAATTGCAATCACACCACGATAAGCCCTACAGACTACACTAGAGACGAATTGGTTGCCCCTCTTTCTAAGACCCATTTGTTTGTTAAAAATCGACTCTGCCTTCCTCTTCATATAACATTTACACAAGTGGTCATAAATATGGTTCCACGCCCACCAAAAGTAAGCGGAAAAAATATTTAGCCCGTAATAAATTCTCCGAACCTTCCTCTCACACAAAAAAGACTACTGCTATATGGATCATTCACAAAAACGTTTTTTCATCGAAAAAGTTTTTTTTTCTTCTCTGACATGAATCACGATCCTATATATTTAAAAGACACGGGCTGGGGAAACAGCCATATCTCTTAGGAAACAAAATTTTCTGACACTGTTTTCATAGTAAGGACAAAATGGTTAATTTTGAGCGAATGAGATAAGAAGCTGATGACTTCGAAAACATGTTGTATACTAGATTCTTTCGAAATTTTCATCTCAAGATGAGGATAAGAGGCATGGGGACGTTATTTTGCCTCACGTTTGAAAAAATATCACCTGCTGATAGTCAAAAACAGAACTGACAACAAGACAAAGACTACCCTAATCATAATGCGTGATTTCTTCTGTCGTTTGGTCTCGCCACACGCGTTAAAAAATGCTTTACGAAGTGAAGCTTTCGTTACAGGACGGATTAACGAGTTGTCAGAGTGAAGAAGTTAGTCGCCACTTAGTGTAATGTTGTTCAAATACGGTTCAAAGAAGAAGGCTGGAGTGTAAGAGAGGAAGACATCTGCAACTGGTAGCCTGTGTTATCCTTTAAATTGGCTCCGTGATCGGTGGTCAAAATAGCAGGAAATAGGTCGATTTGCAAATATTTCTCCTTTTTGTTCGGAAAGGATAAAGTAAAACTATGTTGGTCTGCTTAAAATTGTCTTCACAGCACCAAAATATGAGAAACTATATTCATGATATGCTTAAGTTAAACATGTATTATTTTGCAATTTAGATACTTTTCCATTCCGACGCGTGTCCAGCTTATAGTGAGAGATAAATAAAAACACATTACAACAAGAAAACCCTTCCAAGAAACTCTAAAGCTTGTTGTAGATTATCCACTCTTACAGTCATTATTAGCTGTGAACGAGGTAAAAACTGAGCCAACCCATTTCTCAGAGAGGCCTTGGAACGAACAAATTGCATTATGAATTCCGCATCGTGGACCAATCTTGATACCACCTTTCAAACAGCGTGGGATAGTTACACGGAGAGAATTTGTTTGAACATCGAGAATTTTCATCTTTGGTGATCATTTCCTTCAGTTAGCTCTCATCACCTGTACGTTTGATCAAGTAGGGATGATGTATAGAGAAATTAGATGCTGTGACTACTGGGGCCTAAAGGATTTAAAGGGGAGTACCTCTTCCCTGATATGGCTTTGTAAGGTAATTGGCCCCAAGTAAATCCACCCTTTTTCCATATTCTTTAACTGTTTTAATAGATATCATTTCTGTTAGAACAAATGCATCTAATTTTCGTTGGTTCATATAGGCAAAAGGACCCTTGAGACATGGCTTCCTTAACTTAACGGTGTCATTCATCATTGACTTTAAACTGCCTATACGAGACCTGAAACCGGTGTGTTGTTTTGTAAGTTTAATGGTAAAATACCCTAATTTGAATTGACTTTTGATCTAACAAATGGTTTCACAAAGAGTTTTGTCTGCTTCATATCCGTAATGAAATAAGCACCTTTCTGTAGAATTTCTTATGGGAAAGATACAAGAATCGGTTCGGTTTCTCGGGTGTACCTGTTAATAAATATTTCATTACGCTCACCCGAAAAAAGCGTGGCAACAGGTTTTGGTCCTATTCAGTACTTCTCAATGCAAGGTATTGAGTCTACTTAATGAATTATTGACGATACTTCCGCTTAGAAACGTGAGTTAAGCCTGTGTTTTTAGCCAATTTTTATGAGCTGTTATCCGTCTATTTAGAAATTTTAGTCAAACAGGTTACCTTCGCTTCACACACAAATGTCTTAATTTTAGCTGATCTTGTTTTTCCCAAACTCTTTTTGGTTTAGTTTGCATATCTGTTTATTGTTGTTTACATCATAGGATATTTTCTTCAAACGTCCGGCCAAATAAAGGAAAAGGAACAAGAAACAGTTATATGACATTATTTATTATTGACTTAAACTTTCAGAATTCACTTTCAATTAAAATAAAAAAGATTCAATTGCAATCACACCACGATAACCCGTCAAAACAGTCTACACAAGAGACGAATTTATTGCCCCTCTTTCTAAGACCCATTTGATTGTTAAACTCGCTTCTTGCTTCTTCTTCATGTAACATTTACACAAGTGGTTATAAATAAAGCTCCACGCCCACCACAAGTATCGTATTTTCTCGATTAAACGCCGGGGGTGTTTATTTAAAACTAGAACTTTAGACCCGGCGTTTATTTGACCCAGAGTTTATTAAAACGGGGTATTTTTCATCATTTTGATAGGCTTAGCTTTCATTAAAATTATAGCAAAATATAGCACATATAACACAAGTAAACCAGGAATTTCGTCTGCCGTCGATAAAACAAAACAAGGCGGGAAAATTCGGTGGTGAGTAGAGTGTAGAGTTCATAACGCCAACTTCCTTTAGTTGGAATGAGCGAAATAAATTGAGCTGTCGTACTGTAGTAGTTGCTATAATTAATTTTCGAAGAGGATCAGTAACATAAAGGGCCATAAAGGGTAGTTTCAAATAATCGCCGATACCTCTAATAAACGCAGGGGGGCGTTTGTTTAAAATTTGACCGTGTTGACCCGGCGTTTATTTGAACCCGGCGTTTAATCGAGAAAATACGGTAAGCGTAAAAAATATTTAGCCCCCAACAAATTCTTTGAGCTTTCCTCTAACACAAAGGCTATTATAATTAGACTGCTGCTGTATTAATCATTCACAAGCACGTTTTTTAATCCAAAAAAGTTTTTTCTTCTCTGACCTGAATCACGGTCCTATACATCTTAGTCAAAGACACGGGCTGGGGAAAACAGCCATATCTCTTAGGAAAAAAAATTTGCTGGCACTATTTTCACTGTGCAAGAACAATTTGGTTAATTTTAAGTGAATGAGATAAGAAATTGATGACTCCGAAAATACATTGTACATTGGATTCTTTGGAAATTTTCATTTCGAGATGAAGATAAGAGGTACGTGAGCGTTATTTTGCCACACGTTTGAAACAATATCACCTGCTGATAGTCAAAAAGGAACTGACAACAAGGCAACGATAGTCCCAATCGTAATGCGTGATTTCTTCAGTCGGTTGGTCTCGCCAAACGCGTAAAAAAAAATGCTTCGAGAAGTGAAGTTTTCGTTACAGGACGGATTAACGAGTTGTCAGAGCGAAGAAGTTAGTCGCTACTTAGGACATTGTACTTTTTCAAGGCTCGGAAAGGATAGTTAAAACTCTGATGCTCTACTTTTAACCGTCTTCACAGCACCAAAAATTTGAGAAACTATAATCATGATATGCTTTAGTTAAACATTATTTTGCATTAGATGCTTTTCCGTTGAGACGTGTATCCAACTTATAGTGAGAGATCAATAAAAGCACATTAAAATAAGAAAACCCTTTCCAAGAAACAATCAAGCTTGCTTTAGATTATCCAATCTTACATTCATAAGAAGCGATACAGTGACATTATATGATTTATTTTTTTTCAAGACGTTTTTCTCTTAAAGAAGTTCTTAGTTTTAATCATTTTCTATTTTATTTTATTTATCTTTTTTTTTCTGGATATTACCTACCAATTGTAAGATTGTAGATAGTTCAATAGACGAAGAGGCACCTTGTGGAATCTATTGAATAAACCATTACTATTATTGTTATTATTATTATTATTATTATTAGCTACGAACAAGGTAAAAATTGAACCAACAGTGGGCTATATTTTAGCGTCCAAAAGTAAAATGTTCCATCCATTCGTCAGAGAGGCCTTGAAACGAACAAATTGCGTTATGAATTTCTCATCGTGGACCAAACAAATAAAAAATCTTGAGACCGCCTTTTAGACCGCGTAGGATAGTTACATGGGAATTTTTCTAAGTTTTCAGAGAAGCCGGTAATGTTTTATTTGCAAGCCTCAAGTATGCAAGTGAAATGAAAGCGAATGTGAAATATTCATTCACTGACAAATTTTATTCGTTAAGGGGTGGCAGCCTCGTATCTGGTTTACACTGCAAATTCCTTCACTGAATTGTTGTCAAATGAAAGCCTATGAACTGGCTAAAAGGACGTAATAATAGATTTTCATTCTAAGCGATTAGCAAGTTTTCGCAACTCCTCTACGCGAACGTCTAAGTCGTCTCACAAATAGGCATGCAAACTCAAAGCAATAATTGTATTACGGTCCACGCTATCATTTGTCTTTAATGGAATCCCCTGTACAAGAGTTAAAACCTTCCGTTTATTTTGGTTTTACCTTTCGATGAAACACGCTAAACTGCAAAACGACAAATACAATAGGCTCGATCTCCAGCCGTTTAGTGCGCCCGCGTTCCTTCGCGCACTGATTGATCAGTTCAGTCTTGTCATTAACAAAGATGGCAGCAATCATTTCCTGCTGCTAGAAATTTGTTTCTGAACTGACTGTCCGAGGACGGCAATTTTCGGAAAAGACATCAGGAAGCAACAGTTAAACTGTTCATTGGAAAAGATGTTTATTAACACAGCCAGCGCTAGCGTGATCACAAGAGTCCGTATTTTCTAGTGTGTTGTTCGACTGTTTATCGTATTTAGACAGGTTGATACGAATACGATGCTTTGTAAACCAACTGCTTTCCACGGCTTTGGCTATCTCTCTTCTCACTTCGTTGGTGCCAAATCAGTTCGCATTCTCTATACGTTAGTGGGAAATGGAGCAGTATTTGCCGGTGTTTGTGACAAATGGAGCGAAGAACACCCAAATAAAAACTACAGAAAGGTTTCCTAGCTTCTAGTCGTGCCTGAGTAACCTGAATCCGTCTTGTAATAGGGGCTTTGTGAAACTGCCCCTGATGAAGCTTTCCGATTTTGACATGGTAATATTGAGAATTATTTGTGTTATATTTTCTTTGCTTTGGTTAATTGTTACAGGCTAGTCGTGTACTTACCACTAGTTTCCTGATATAAAATATGTAGCAATGAAGTCTGTTTTGGGTTACAAATCAGCATCAGGAACTCCCTTTTATGGATCTCTAATTTTATCACTACTTTGGATTATTTTTTACAGCAGTGAAAACAGGTGTAAAGTAACAACAAAAGCATTTTTCCATTTGCTTTAACAGGTTTTAGTTGCTCAAGTTCGTCACCAGTTAGCTAAATTACTAAACAGAAGTGCTCGTCTCAAGTTTCTGGTTGGTTTATTTTTTGGTTTGGTATCTACACCGGCAGAATTTCAAGTTTTTTTTTGCTCTCAAAATCTTTATGTAGTAAGTATGGATGACCTAATATTCATATCCCGTCTTCTTTTTTAATTTTACATTTACACTAGAGTAAACATAGGCACGCATTGCGTGCTTGACCTATGTTGAAATGACAAGTCTTATCCTCGCTTATTTGCGATTTTTAAGACATAATCTGAGGACAAAACAACACGCGATTATTCTTGCAAATACTTCCCCCCTCCACTATAGCACCTGAGTGCATAAAGCCCAGTTCAGACGCCGCACCTCCCATGTGTCGTACCAAGTAGTACGTAGTTTTTTGGCAGTTGTACGGTGTCCAAATGAGTTTTTTCGACAGATTTCAATTAGGCAAGTCAAAATCTCAGAGTACGGCAAAGTTTGCCACTTAAATACGACCTAGGAGCGAAAATGTATTTGGTACGGCCCATGAGAGGTACGGCGTCTGAACTAGGCCTAAAACAGCTTTTTCGTTTACTCAGCAATACCCTTGGAATGCAAAAAAACATCCCGCTAAAAACCCAGTTGGACCAAAATTGGAGATAGAGCAACCATCGGGCTAGTAGGCTACAGGCTAAAAAGTCAAACTGACACTAGAACAAAACGACAGCATAAAAACTTCAAATTAAATTTAAAACTGAAACGTCAGTTAAGGTCAACTAATGATTGTCTGCATATTACTGAAGAATATAAATCCAGCTCACAACAAGATGTGAAAGAAATAAGTGTAGTAGATAATAATTTGAGGAGAGGACAGTCATTGCGGTCATGTTAAAATGTAGCCTGCAGACTGTGCAGACTGCAGACCATGCAGACTACGCAGACTGGTATTTTGTTTTCTTTAAGTAAACTGTGATTTGTTATACTTTTTAGGACTTTTCACTTTTTGTCGTGTTAAGATGACATGGCCAGCAGCTGGCCGAGTTCTCCAAAAAATGCCCCGCTGTAAGGAATTCTCGAACAATTTCGACAGAAAGATTCGCACCTTCTGGGAGTATTTCATATTCCTTTGCCAGACGATTCAAAAGTACATTTTGATTTTGCAGTTAACGAAGTTTCCGAGCTTGAGCGTACCGTGAACTCGCTATGTTACCGTATACATTACAGGTTTATAAACCTACAGACACGCTTGAACAAGCTAATCTATGCAAATTGCTATCTTAAACACGTCGCTAAAAAAATTCAAAAACCATATGTTCCCGTATATGATAAAACCAAGAAAGAAATCATTTCTATGTCAGCTGGAAAATCTGTGGATGTGACTTATATAAATCATGGTCACAACATCGTAAACTAAAACTAAACCGCATTTTGGGAAGAGAAAACAGGTTTAAAAACCTACTGACACGCTTGAATAAACAAGCTAATTTATGCAAATTGCAATCTTATAAACACGTCGCTAAAAATTTCAAATTACCAAACAAAGCGGTTTCAAAAACCTTGCAAAGTACAGTCAAAATTATCCGTATCAAGCACAGATACAATCTTTTCAATCAACATCTTGCTAAAAGATACATAACCAAAACAGCTGTTTCATAACACAAATCATAAAAGAACAAATTAAATTACAGTTTCTCGTCAACAAGTCTATTTTTGGAACGATGTTACATGTAATTGTTTTTGTCAAGTACTCACGTTCCACCGTTGGCCACGACAAAATTCAATTTTACCTGCCCTTACAATAGCTTTAGGAAATTACCATCAATTCCACCACACCAAGCCTTTACTGAAAATATAATATTCGAGAGGTAAAAGTAGAAAAGCACATTTGCGCTGATCGTTTCCGTCCCCGTATGTACATTCGACATGGCCGGTAAGCTTAACCTTGTCTGACCTTCAGCTTCAGTAAGCGAATTCTAACCAGCTCTTTCATTGGTAGAATGTACTCTTAGCTTAGTAGCCTCAATCTGATTGGTGCCACATAGTGCCACATAAATTCCCCCGGGGGGTGTACTCCCATGTGAAAGGTGCATGGATGCACGTCGTCTCGCGTTCTCAGTCTGTTTTAGCATAGCTTTAATTTAAATTTTCCGACGAGCATTCCCGCCCGTCTCACATGAGATTTTCCCCCCCCGGATCAAAAATACATACATACATACATACATACATACATACATACATACATACATACATACATACATACATACATACATACATACATACATACATACAAACAAACAAACAAACATAGAAAGCGAAAAACTTCACGCTGACTAAGACCCTATGTTTTCAACATAGGTCAAAAATCGCTTCGAAAGTTTCCCGATTTACCGGAAGTCGAGAGCGAAATTTTTATTTCCGTTTCTAAGGAGCATGACTGTAGGTGGCCGCCACGAGCCCACAAGAGAGTAATTTGACTCTCATGACCAGCAGTTTTCCATTCCCGCGAGTTTCCCAGAATCAAGATGGCTGCCGGTTTCCCGAATCGTGAAGCTGCATTTCTGCGGCTAAATGCTGAATTCGAGCAGAATAGGTAAGAATTTTACAAATACTTGTCTGATTTTGTGTAAAGCATGATATTTTGGAGGTGTGTTAATCTTCTTCCGGACATTTTTTGTCAGATTTGGACAGACTCCTGACGGCCTTCTTAGGCTACTTGAAGGGATGAAACGAAATGATGACGAAACAGCCGAACAAATGCGGCATAGAATTTATAGGAGGCTTTACGGGATTATGTGGGTAAGCGAACAATTTGTGTTTGATAAACTGTAATTCTTTGCCGGTATCAAACTACAAATGTAACCAATTTTCCTTCTGCCATGTCGTTTCAGCTTTCACGTGGACAACTGCGCGAAAACATAAGCAACACATTTATTCACTCCATATTGCTTACAATAAAAGGATTGCAAACGGCTTTCGCTTGATAAACTCGAAACTAGAGCTCGAAATGTCTCAGTGTTCACAGGCTATGGTTTGGCACATTGTTTATTTTTGTTATATTTTTTGATTCCCTTGTTCTTACATTAGTTGATTTGTGTTGCAGCATGGTTGCAAAATTGGTAAAGCCGCAGTGACTTGCCAGCCAACTTATGTCTTCTCACCCGTCATAAAGGCAGTTGTGCGGGCGATTGTGTCCGAAAACATTCGGGATTATGAAGACCCAGTTGGCCATAATGTAAGTATTGCTCTGCTTGTGACATTGACACACGTCCTTCTGTCCAATGTTTTTCCTTGAACCAAACGGCTTGTTTGAATGGCTGTTTTTCATAGATGGAAACAAACTTGATTTTTTTTTAAAGATATTCAACCATAAGAAACCAAAGACTTTATTCCAGTAGGAATTTTATGATAACAAAAGCATTGATTCTTATGTTCTTTTTCTCTAGGTATATCATGTGACATTAGAGGACTTGGCAAACACAAAATGGCCCACGGCAAAGAAGGCAAAGAATAAAAGAAAAAAATAGTTTATTGTGAAATTTCTAATACATCTGTTTCCACAAATGGCACAATAAAGACGAATCAGATAAATCAACATCCCTCATTGTATGTAAACAGGCCATATAAAATTTGGTGCCTAAGTTGTTATTTGCAACAAACATGTCAAATCAAGATTATGTACAATAATTACTCAAGTTGCCATTACAGCAGCCTGAGAAAACAGCTGACGTTTCATGAGGTCGCCACTTGAGCCCTAGCCAAACGACGTCTGAGTAAGGAGTGTAAACATTCCATACTGATGACGCGTCACTACCCAGATCTTGGTAGTGCTTCTGACTGGTTGAAAGAAAATTGCAACCAATCAGAAGCACTACCAAGATCTGGGTAGAGACACGTCATCAGTATGGAATTTCTGCACTACTTACTCAGACGTCATTGGCTAGGGCTCAAGTGGCGACCTCAGAATCGTTGCCTGTTTTCTCTGGCTACCATTACAGAAAAATATACATTAGCAATTGAATGAAAAGTATGGCAATTTCGTCAAAAAGCATTGGAAAACAAGCCTTCTTATATCAGATGTTATGTTTCACGTCAAAACTAACACACCCACAATTGGATGTATTTAGCACCAGTATGATTTGGTGCATAAGTTGTTACTTGCAACAGACATGCCAATCAAGATTACTTACAATTATTTCTAAAGTTTTTGATATAATGGTAGCAAAATTTGTAAATCTATTGACAAGAATGACAATTTCACCAAGTAGCATTGGAA
>OZ034967.1:63537112-63654612 GCA_964030785.1 Siderastrea siderea
CCAAAGTCCGTGGGTTCACTAGATTTCCTTGGGAAGGAACGAGTTCGTTTTCTTATTACGAATGAGCATTCGTCTTTGCCAGTTTTTAGCAAAAAGTTCATGGAATTTGCCGGATTAAAGGCAGAGGCTGAGAAACGTGGCCTCGGCTCCTCTATCGAGCTTAAATTCTGTCGGCTCGAAAAGGGAAGAGACGGCAGTAAGGCCTTCGCAATTAACACACAACAGCAATGGGACGAGGAGAGGCCATTACTGTCAGCGAGTACATCTTCTTTACAAGGTAACAACTTATTCATTTAGATGCAATACTCGACAACAAGGGCCGAGGTTCAGTTTCTCGAAGTTTAAACTTTATTAAAATACGATATCAAGGTTAATAAGATAAAGAGGTTAATAAGATAATGAGGTCAATGAGGTTAATAAGATATCTTTGTTGCCCCGTCGATCTATGGCCCAAGCTAGAGCGGAGAACGATCGCGCGTATCTTACCTCCCACTCTAGAGAAAAGAAAGAAATTCAAGTCAATCGCGCAGGAAGCAAACTGCATTTGAAGACAGAATGACGAGTGAATTTTAGTGGCTTTCGAAATTAGTTTAGCTATTGGCTCGATTGATATAGAGATTTATAAAATTTCCGAAAATCCTGACAATTTTTAAATTAGCGGAACTATTTTGCAATTTGGGCCCAATTTTGTAAACTGTTTTTATGTGTGGCATATAGACCTTAGATAATATTTATTTCTGAATCCCTTCCAGTTAACGTTTTAAGAAAAGAAATCACGTTTGAAAAAGCGTCGCCTATTATCAAGGTCTGCCTCGCAACAGACAATTCAGACCCCACTAGCACGTCCATCAGCAAACCTAGGAAAACAGGGAGGAAGAGATCAGTAGCAAAGCTGGAGGATGAAGACCTCGTTAAAAAAATCAAAAAGGGTGAAGACGTCGAGCGAAATGAAAGACAGAAAAAAGAGCTCGAGGAGATCAACAAAGGTGCGAATAAAATATTTTTTGCGTCGCTCTTAGGGGGGAAGGGGCGATAAATCTATATTACTTTGCAGAAACGAGCTTTCAACAGATTTTTGTAGTTTGTTTTTCTTTTGTTGATCAGTGATCGCGTGGATGGTGGTGTTGGGATGGGGGAGGGGGATAATCTCACTGCTAGGTCCCTATTGGGACGTAAACGCTTAAAATCTTATTTGACTTATAGCTAGTACACACAAAGAAAAACTTCCCTCCAACGTGACCTATAATTTCCTTACATGTTTGATATTTCGTGTTACCATAATAGAGTCTACAAGCTGAGTACCATTTAAATTCTATTTCAGCACTAGAAGAGCTTAATGCCAGCAAGGCGGTGAATGAGTATACTATTCTGTGTGGGCGTTGTAAGAAGCAGAAGCTGGTGCCAGTAGATCGAACCCTCAAAGCAAGGACGGAATACTTGAAGAAAAGTATGTGGCTCCTTTGCATGATCAGACAAAAAAATTCTAGACTTTCCTAGACCTCTTTCAGTAGTTTTTTTTAACAATAATATTTTGTTTTATATTTTAGAGCACTATGATACTGCTTGTACAAACCAAAAATCCGCAGAGGACAAGAGTCAGAAATCAACTGCTGAGATTGCTAAGATGAGAAATACGATGCAAAAGTTTGTTACACAAACCGCCACTAACGCCTCTGGCTCTAACAATGCTGATTTTGACTGTGACCGTGATCAAGAATTAGACTGCCATGTCAATGCCTCCATGCAGTAAGGACGTTAATGTGCATCTACTTGTAGTTTGAAAAATAAAAGTTTACAGCGAGTCAGATTTCAAGAATGTATTAGTGATGTTTGTATCGAAAGCCACACGGTAGAATAGAAACCTAGCGTATAATCTTTTCATAATATTCGTTTTTTGTTAAATGTGATTATTTTAATTTCTTGTTCACCCTTAAATGTGGAGCCTTTAATGATGTAAAACACATGATAATAAAGAAATAATTAACATCTTGGCAGAGCTGGTTAAGAGTCTTACTTGACTTTTAGTGTAATGGTACGAATGTACTTCCACTCTACAGGTTTTCTGATCATGATATGGGTGATAGTGACCAAGATAATGAGTTAAACAATGAGAGCTACGATATCGACACCGGCACAGACCTCCTGACAGCTTCAGATTCCGAAGACTACAAATGCAATATGGACCTCCAGTCTAATAATTCAAATGGCGAAGAGACAGACAGTGACATAGACAAGGAATATTTCATTTTTCCCATATCGCTGGAGAAAGCAGATGATGTTTGCATAAGATTAAATAGTCTAATTAAAAACGGCCAAGTTCCAAAGGACAGAATATTTTACAAATATCTTGATTCCGTTTCGTATGCTATGATTGATCCAAGCCACAAATATGATGACCAAGTTGTCGAATGTTTCAACTGTGTTAAATTTCTTGGTGGAGAGAGGACTGTGAACTTTATCCGGGGTCCCATGTGGCACGGTTGCGGCAGTGGTGGAGTTTTTACTCCAGACGGCGCTAAACCAAACCTCGGAGGACCCGAGCGAACGACAAGATTAAAGCATTCATCAGGATATACTACTTCAAGTGGGGTAATCAAGCCTTGGCTTGATTCATTTTTGACACTTGCTGTAGATCCATCTGTGGGCGTGAAGCCACTTGTTGATACACCGATTGTTAAAGTAATTGGCGCAGAAATGGAGAACGATGGGACAGCTTTAAAGCCTGCAGTACAATACGACGAGAAACAACAAACAAATGTTGGTTTGAAGATGACAGCCGATATAGAATTTGTCAAGGCCAATCCAGTCCCAAAATCTGAATTTCTCAAAGAAAATATGGTGACAGAGGCAAATGTAACATATTTGTCGACGACGGACAACGGGGTTGCCATGCCAGTCAGTGTCACCTACAAACCCAAGGCAGGCAAAACAGGAGGCGAGATGAAAGAACAATTTCTCAATGAAGTTGAGGTGTTACAAACGTGCCATTGTTGTATAAAGGCAGCGGCCTCATCACGGCATATTATTGATAAGCCTGCTACAGCGATTTGTAAAAGTGCTTGCCAGGCTTGCATAGAGACTGCTTCTGTCTGCAATACCTGTCGTGATCAAGGGCAGCTTAGCCACATACCATCTCTTCGTGCTTGCATACGGTGCCTTGAAGCTAATGTCCAGTGTTCTCGAGCAGTAGTTCTTGTTTTGGCATCGGACTGTGAATCAGGGAACAAAAGAGCCTGTGAATTGATTTCTCCGAGCAAAAATGATGGATCGTTGCCCCCTCAGTTTATATTCGTTTGTCTACCTGATGCCGTCCATGTAGGCAAAAGTCTAAAGTGTAGCTTCGCCAACTGGATGTTGTTATTGGATGACGAGAGAGCATGTTTATCTATGCTGCATACAATCCGAGATTCAGACCCGGAATTAAAAAAGTTGTTACCAAGAGACAGTGTCCTAAATAAAGATCGGATGGATATAAACTGTATACTTCATTTGAGTAAAGAGGCTGTGTTAGGTCGTCTCCGCACCGTCGATCGTGTGGTACACTCAGTTCTCCCGGACAGTTACAAGATCAGCGACACCAACAAGGTAGGGCTATATCCGCATCCTGTAGCAATTTGCCCCGGCGAGCAAGGAAAACTTCTTGTTCTGGACTATGCTCCATTGAAGAACCTCACCAGGCTTCTAGAAGTTAGGCTTCATGTCCCAGCAGACGTCAAGGTTGTTGGAGAATGCCATGGTGTAGCTAAATCGCTTCACTTACTGCGATGGAATAGCTTATGTAAGCTGTCCCTCAGGCATACAACTATGTTCATTAACAAAGAAGCCAACACTACAGCCAAAACGTCTTAAGAAAGTAGAACTCACTTCTGAGTTAGAGAAGAGAGGTCTTAACACACTAGGAACAGTTCCGGTTCTCCGAGAACGACTCTCTATGCACCTAAAACATTTAGAAAGAACATATGCAGAAACCAAAAGTGACCTGACTAAAGTTCAACTTTTCGAAAGCTTGAGCCTTCGAGCATCGCTAAGGCAAGCGATAGTATCATCCTTTGTGCCAGCGATGTGGACAAGGTTATCTATTCCATTACATTAGAGATGGATGGAGTGGCAGTTAAAGGCAATGTTACTGTTCTGACAAAATACTCAGCCTCTTGCACAGAAGTAGTGTCCATGTGCCTTAACAGTAACATCCTTTATCTGTCCCACAAGGGCAACCCAGGTGGGATCCTAGCTATTGCAATGTCAACACTTGAGGAAACTATAATCCTACGAAACGGAACTGAAGAATGTAGTGAAAGCGCACACGTCGCCTCGTACCTCGCTGGTATAGTTTATGCGGACATCGGAAGCCTGCAAATAAAGATGAAGATCTGTGGTGAGGACGCCGTAGTTATTGCTGGCACAGGAAAGGAAGGTAATGCAAATGGAAAGGGAGACAAAGCAACATTTGCGCAGCCTATGGGCATATGTGTGGAGCTCGATAAGAACATATTCATTACCGATACTCAAACGGGCTCTGTCAAGCTAATTACCTCGATAAAAGGCATTGTAAAATATCTAGGCCATCTTGGACTCCTGTATAAAGCCTTTTCTGTTCATATGAAACATCAGACAGTGCCAAAACGTTCCCTTCCCCAAGCAATCGAGCTTCTGGAAGAACTTGACAGTTACTTGGGAACAACGACGGAAAAAGCATTGTCGCATAGCAACGATGACAGCACAGGTAAACCAAGCGGTTCTCGAGGAACAATTTCTAATCAGACAAAGCTTTTGGTCAATATGATCTTAAATGGACTGAAAGATCTGGAGGCGTTAGTTAAAGAACATAACCCAAGCTACACCATTGATCTGCACTCCTGTCTGACAGTTCAGGTTGAAAACCTACACGCAGTTGGTCATTTCAAGGACCAGCTCCCCACCCTTTTGCAATACGCACGGAATCTGGCAAATACTGTATACGAAAGCATTAAGCGTGTAGTTCTCTGGAGTGCGTATTACTTCACACACGATAAATCATATTATCCTGTTATGCGTCAGAGCACTCCACTAAATGCCATTCCAAAACTGGAGCATCTTAAGGCAATAAGACAATTAAATAGGCAGGAAAGTGACCTTATGATTGAGTGGGCGACAACTAATGGACAAGCTGCACGACAGAGAAGTGTGAGGCAAGAGACCACCATGTTCAAGGCCGGAACATTGCCGTTAAACATGTACAGAACGTCACACTATCCCAAAGATAAAGTTTCATTTAGCCCTAACACTGTCGAAGGGCAACCTGTTACTTCTGCTACGACTGAGACGCCTTCTACATCACACGAGGCCATTGAAGAGAGTCAAGTAGTACAGGCAACCGAGGTAGAAGAGGAGGAAGAGTACAACACTGACTCAGATTCTGACGATCCTTCCGCGGACAATGACGAGGAAGATACATTAGACGATTTGATGTTTCTTCGGGCCGTTACTACACAAAATGGACGAATGGTTAGAGTCGTCTTTCGAGAATGATGGAGGTATGCGATTTGTAGTACGCAGCCTTTCCTCGGCCTTTTCTTAGCCTTAATCAATTTTGATTTCTTCCAACATTCTTTGTAGCGTAAGAACAGGATAAAAGAGTACGTTTCTTTCTTATTTTCGTGATTCGGGAAAATGAAATTTCAATATCCGTGATCCGTGATTCGTTAAGTTTTTCGTCCGTGAATCGTGCCAGAGACCCCCCTGTACGACCCTCATTATATAAAGCAGGTCTAGCACATCGAAATATTGTCAAAAATATAATTTTATTTGTCTCAGCTTTGACGAAGTTTCTTAGACTCTACATTATTCAGTTTCGTTTTGGCTAACTGGATTAGAGCTTTATTTTAGATCGTCCTTGGTTGCTAATTGTTTTTCAAGTCCCTTTAGATTGATCGCAGGAATCGCCATCTAGTTTTCCCAGCTGATATTGCCCCATAACTTCAAAAAACGATTGAAACACTCAAAGAAAATTTTGTTTCATATTCGGCACTCCCACGTATATTTAGATGTAAGTAATTTATCCCCGCTTCCGAGACCTATTTATTGACTCGACCTACGAATGTGTGAATATCATTGGCAGAGATCAGGTGATCGCTCAACGGCTAACGTTAAAATTATACACATTCTCGCTTGGCGCAATGGCAGAGAATTTTATGCTTTTTCGCTCATTATGGATGCTAGAGAGTGAGCAAAACACCAGTCTTGGAAGATAGTCATTGTTAACCAACTTCAGCAAGGAGACCCAAAGGAAAAGTGAAACATATTTGATTTTTACTTCCTTGTTAAAGCAAACAAGACAATATCAACCAAGTAACTAATTAAGCTAGAATGGCCTCGACTGGCTTCTACCGTAAAAGGTCGTGATAACAAAAAGAATGGAAAGATTTTTTTAAGAGATCCAATAATTTTTTAAGATAAATGTTTTAACGGCTCAGTTTTACAATATGCTGAAGAACAGGAAATTCTTCAACTAAAAATCAAATTTATATTATCCCATGGTTATTCCAGACAAACTTCGAATACTCCCAGGAGATTTGCTTGAGAATTTCTGTCCAAATTCTGTGAGAGTTTCTGACTGGCGGGTCAAACCACAAATACTTAAGGTGTCGTGAACATAGCGATTTTATAGCATGCACAAGCTTGGAAAATTCGTCAACTACAAAACCAAAATACTTTTCTGAATCACTTGACAATTCTTCCAGAACGTTTAATACTTCCAGAACGTTTAAATAAGCCTTTCTGACAAAATCCTTTGAGCATTTCGGACCGTCGGGCATTTAGTCTTGAAAGGTCCGTGCCCGGCTGATCTTTTTTTGGTTGCATTTCGTTTTTCCCAAAAGCAAATAACACCCCTATTTTGAGACTATGATCCTTCGCCTGCGCTTTGTTCCCACACTCACAAGGTCGACTCAAGGACCCAGTACCAATAGCGGAAGTTGTTTTGTTATCGAATATTCTCGAGTGCCTTAATTTTCGCGAACATTATTACAACTTGTTTTCTATCGAAAAGAAAATGCTGCGACACTTTAACCGCGAAATTTAATTCCCTATAGAGTCTATTTATCTTAAACAAAGGAATGAAATACTTGCCGTCATTTACCCGCAACATCCACCTGCCTCTTATGGGTTTCACGAGATTATGATAGTGTTCGGACAGTTTAGCTAGTTAGCGAGCTTTTTTCCGGCAGAAACGGAAGAATAGAATCCAGAATTCTAAGCTTCAGTTATCCCTTTCGAAAGCAGCCAAAATTGTGCATGGGCTATTGGTCGATCATTGAATGAACAAAAAGGAAGAAAACTAAAACGTCCCGGTCAGTAACCAGAGAAAGCTCTGAAGTTCATAAAGGAACAGTCCTCAACTTCCTTATCCACAACAATTTAAAGCTTAAGAGCGACTTCAAGTAAAAATCAAGCAAAATCTCAATTTTGCGGCAGTAGTTGAAAAATAGATTTCTTTCGTATTTTGCACATAATTAGGTATTGGTAAACCTAGAAACCTGATGTGGTTCGTTTTTCCCAGAAGTGCTTTATTTTCGAAAGAAACGAGGAAATCGATTCTCGGGTTCGAGAGATCAAAATCACAGGAAATTCATCCTGAAAATCAGTACTATAAACTTGCATCGCGCTGGTAAACTAGAGCGCAGAGAAAAAGATAGGCACTTTCTGTCGACAGAGCAAGTCTTTTTCATTAAGTAGACAGTTGTGAAACAGCAGTAGCGAAATCTACTGAACACAAACAATTCCAAACTAAAAGGCAGGTTTTGATGATCACGTAGAAACTGATTTGGAACCTAACTTCTGAAATAATTTAACATGTGCCATAATTCTAAATAGTCTCAATCCTCATTCAATAGACAGCACAAACATTGAAATAAACCATACCTTGAAGCTGGCTTGGGGTATCCATGCTACTTTGTTTGGGACCACCTCGAACTCAAACGTTTAAACAAAGTTTAAAGAAATGGGGCTTAGTGAAGTTGAATTTTGCCGTACACAAAAACACTAAAAGATTTGCTTCTTTAACCAAACTGGCTCGCTGTACTTCATTCTTGTTAATTTCCAGTGTTAACATTCTTTTGCGTTCCAAAACGAGGAAGAAAAAGCCCGAAATGGGCGATTTTCACGTTTCCAAACTTCTGTTCCTTCCTGTGCAAATCTTGTTTGCACATTTGTTTGCATTGCGTTACCAAATACCATGACTAAATTGTGTACCCAACTTTGGATATATGACGTCACAGGTGTAGCATATTAAGTCACGTTTTGTCGTGGTTTGCACAGAGAGCTCCCGACGATAACACCAGAAACCTTCAATTTTTTCATTTCCCTCTACCTTTTTTGAGATCAACCGAGCATCTTAGTTTGAAGCCATCATCAAGCATCAAGCAACGACAAAGAAAACAGAGATTGTGTAGCTTAACACGGAAATTTTGGTGTATTTCGGGATGCGGCAAAGTTGAACTACATTAAGCCCCATTTGTTAAAATTCGCTGTGTTCGAAGTTTTGTCACATACAGCAGCATGGATACCCCAAGCCAGTTTCAAGGTATAGTTTAGTTCAATGTTTTTACTGTCTATTGAAGGAGCGGATTGAGATCATTTGGGGTTATGGCAAATGTTAAATTATTTCACCGAAGTTAGGTTCCAAATCAGTTTCTACTTGAATATCAGAACCTGCCTTTTAGTTTGGAATTGTTTGTGCTCATTAAATTTCGCTACTGCTGTTTTGTAACTGTCTAGATAATGAAAAAGACTTGTTTTGGTAATAAGAAGAGTCTATCTTTTTCTCTGCGCTTTAGTTTACCAGCGTGATGCAAGTTTATAGTACTAATTTTCAAGATTAATTTCCTGCGATTTTGACCTCTCTAACCAAAGAATCCGGCGATTTCCTCGTTTTTTTCGAAAATAAAGCGCTTCTGGGGAAAACGAACCACATCAGGGTTCTAGTTTTACCAATACCCATTTATGTGCAAAATATGAAAGAAATCAATTTTTCGACTCCTGCCGCCGAATGCTCGATGTTTACTGAAAGTCGCTCTTAATTACGAGTCCCTGACTTTACTGATTTTGGGGATATTTCTTTTCAAATGACGTTTGGTTTCCGATCAGCCTTCAATATAAGATTGCATAAATAAAAACGCAGTTTACACGTCCATGTTGTTTAAATCTGTTATTAAGTGGGATTTAAAAAATAATTACAACAAAAAAAGGCGCCTATTAGACATCTAGGGCATTTGGTAATATCAGGTAATCAAGGCCTTTAGATAATGTCAGGCCCTGGTTCATAGACAGCTGATTAAACTATCCCCCGATTAGCGGTTAATCCACGATTAGATTTGTTTATCCCTCGAATAACTAATTCAGGGGTAGAAAGAAGTTTTTAGAGCTATTGTTGGAATTGTTTTGCACAGTGTTATAATCAGTAGTAAAATCGAAAACACGATTTGCGTGTTTGTGGTCTTTTTTTACTCCGTAATCATTCGCGGCAGATTTTTATGTCGCCAAATAAGTAGAATCCCTCTCGTTTCTGTGCTGACAACAAAATTATTCGTCATTTAAGTTGCCAAGATTCATTTGTCTAGAACAAATTGCCTACTTTCTTTTCCTGCCTCAAGGTGGATTAAATTTAACCCTTTGCTTATCCCTTGGTTAGTGTTAATCGTGTTTCCAGGCCTAGGAACAGAATCTAACCAAAGGATACATTATAATCCTCGATTGACGAGATTTAACCCTCGATTAGCGGTAATCGGCTTTCTATAGCAACCAGGGCCAAGAGGTCAAGTTTGTAAGAAAGAAGTAATGACACAGCCTTCTGTTATCAGCACAAGCTTTATTTATGCTCTCAAACATGCCATTACGATTTTCATTTCCCTTTGTATGGAGGGAGGTCGAAGCTATCAAGCACGCAAGTGACTCCCCCGTTGTTTCCTTTTTAGGTTATACGTTTAAGTTAAAAAGGCGTTGAGCAATATCTCTGTAAAAATTATTGGACCTCATTACAAAAGCTTTCCGTTCTTTTTCTTTAATATCACGACCTTTTGATGTAAGATCCAGTAGAAGTCATACTAGCTTAATTAGTTACTTGTTTGACGTTGTCTTGTTTGCTTTAAAAAGGAAGTAAAAAAATCAAATATTTTAAATTTTCCCTTGCATGCTGAAGCTGGTTAATAAAATAACTGAACTTATCTTCCAAGTTGTTTTGGTCAATCTTTGTATCCATTATGACCGGTTGTGGATGATCACGAATCAGCCGATAACACAAAAATTGCCTTACCGACTGGTTCTACGTTTTCAAAACAAGTTAATAGAAAGAAATACGATATTAACCGATATATATTTTTCGATCTCCATATCGATAAAGTGTCGAAGTCGCTCAAGATCGATACGGTGACATTGTTACTGCAGGAGACCCCATTCTAGCTTTCCTTTTCTGCCGAGAACGATACTCTAAAGCTCGACCATTCTTGGTCGGCACTCAATAGCATCCATCGAAAGGCCCTTAGAAAAGAAATTTAGGTCTATCAAACGACATTTACCTTAGCCTGGACCAGGCGTTCAGATAGTGGAACGCGATCGAAAAATATTGATAGCGGAGTAAAAAACGAGAAGAGACTGGAGGACTCTCTCCCCAGTCTCTTCTCGTGTTTTCCACTCTCAATATTTTTCGTTCGCGCGTCGCTCGCTTAGCAAGCGTTTCCGTAGGCTATTCCCCACGTTAGAGCATTTTTGCATTTTTCACTTTTTGGCCTACGGAAACGCTTGTTACGCAGGCTAGTTCGCTCTCCACTATCTGAACTTAAAGTGCACCTAACCCCAAAATATTTTTTTTCGTTAAAATAACTCTTTGTACCTATTCGAAAAGCATTGCGCCTTTTCTTTTATGAAATCCCCCTCAGTCTTGACTTTATATAGCCTGTAAAAGTTACGAAATCTAGCCATTATCTATTACACGACCGAGCTAGTTAGGGGCATGGGTCTATTCTTGATTTGACATCACAAACTGATTTGCATCTCCCTGCGTCTTTGTAAACATGCATGCAAAGCAGTTCGTGACGTCAAATCGAGAATAGACCCATGCCCCTTCTGAGTCGGTCGTGCGACAAATGGTGCTTAGTTTTTCGTAAGTTTTGAAGCCCGTAAAAAAAGTCAAAAACTGCAGATAATGGCGTAATGTTTTTAACATAGGTGCCAAGTTTCATATTAGCGTAAAAAATATTTTGGGGTTAGGTGCACTTTAAGCTTTGCGATTGACTAAAAGACACCGAGTTCGGCATGCAAAACTACTACTGTTAAAAGCATTAAATAGGACCCTAGCCATAATCCTCTACACGACCGAGGAAAGACACAGGTACCAAGATATTTTAAAAATTCATCCTGCTAGATTACATTTGCATAACATATGAGCTCACTCCAGGCCCCCCTATGACAGATAACCAGATTCCATCTCAGTGGTCCTCTAATCTATGGCTTCCAGTGTTTACCTCACCGCACACAGCACACAGGCCTCCAGCAAATAAACCCACGTTTTGCCTTATGAGGAAAATGAATGGCATGTGAAGCCCTGCGGAGTTCAAAAGTTGCCCCGAAAAGCTTAAGTTTTGTGTAAAAAATTGCAAAAAATTCAGCAAAGATTCCCGGCGTTGAGAAAAATAAAACAATTATTCCACTCGCCCTTGTTCAATATGAAGTGATTCTAACGAGCTCGCCTTTAAGTCTTATCTATTGTGCACTCATGAAATAATTGTTAATTTATGTGACACCAAAAAGAACGTTCCAAGAAGTGCAAAACAGAAAAGAATATTTTGAGCAATCCATTCGGTATTAAACACTACCAAACTGCCAGATTTTGTGACCAGCCCCCCTGTTGTGAAGCAAAACAAGAAAAGGAATAGGCGGGTCATGGGCTCCTGGAATAGGCTATAAAATAATTAAAGTAACACCCATACACAACAGATCAATGCAACTGATTTTTATTTCATATTACTTCTTCTTAGCGTATAATAATATTCATGACATGACGCCAAAATAAACAACGCCCTTAACCCTTAAACAACAAAGGTGATGAGATTGACCGCAAAAGAAATTCAGTAGACCTTCGTTAACTCAACTATCCAGAAAAATTTGCACGACTAACTGTGAGATGGATTTAAAAAGTTCTGTTGCTAAATTATAGAATATTACCAGTTAAACGACGGCGGAAAGTGTTTTTTACCTACACAATTGTGAAAAAGGATACATCAGGGGGAATGATCTTTAAGAGTGACTCATTAAAAGTAGATGATTTTGTTGAAAAAAAAATATAGTCAAACAGTTTACAGTAAGTTGACTAAGTTTGGGTAAGTAAACATTCTAGTAAATTACTTGATTTCCAAAAATACTATTTCAAGTTTACGTTTTACCATAGCTAAGTTTGAGTTAACAGAAGATTACTAAATAGCAACCCAATTAAGATTCTGACGACATGTTTTGATTAAGCTTGTTAAGCTGGTCGTGTGAGTTTAACCTCTGTACTGAATCCTTTTTTCAGACCTTTAAACTTGATAAGACGCCCCACGGTCGCTGTATCGTCACCTTTCTTGGGCAACACCTCCACGTGGGAAATTTTGTCTGGGACAACTTCACCATTTACTCTGACGTCACCGGTCACCCGGTTGACTTCATTTGCCATTGTCAGCTGAAAGATAAAATATTCAAAACAAATGAGGATCAGAAATATGGAACAGAAGTAAAGAGTGTGGATATCGGACAGGAAAAAGGAACACAAAGATCGAATTCAACTAAGGAACATACAATGTAGATAAGAAAGTCAAAAACTCAGATAAAGCATACAAATGAGGAGGATAGATAAGGAACACAAGCAAAAAACATAGATAAAGAACACAGATATAAAACAGAAACAGGAGGCATAAATAGGGAACATAAATAATGGAACGTCAAGGTTCGAATGGAAGAAATTAAAACTTCAATCAAAGAATATTTAAACACACTATCTATTATTATAATTTAATTTTAGGTGAATGTTTTCAGCCACAGCTAAGAAAAGCGCAAAAATTGAACCGTCAAGCAAGGAGATTTCTAACTGATTGTTTAAGCATTGCAAAAACATGCTGTCATGAATGGCATGCTTTCATTATTCTTACCTGCACATCAACTTCCATGCTGACTGAATAGAATCTTTCCTGACCAGTAACTCGGCTTCCGATTGTCAGGGGGTCGCTGATGTTGAAATTCAAATTCGGATACGACACAGAAATGTACAAGTTCGTAGCGTCCACTTCTTCCACCATCACGATACATGGCGCCTGTGAAATGAAACAGGAAATGAAATGAAATGGTGCAACTCTAGTTTACGACAGGCATAAAATACCTGATCACAAAAAAGTAACTCTTCGCCTTAGCATTGTTTTCCTAGCCGGCAGTTTTCCCCTTTCCCCCCTGTTTTGTAGTTGTGGTTGTTATCTTGTTTTTTGTTCGCTTTCTTGTCACTTTTCCCCCCCCTCAAATTGCTGTTTCCCTTGCTTGAAAACATTAATTTACAGGACAAAGTCAACGTGTGGGGAAAAAATTAACTAGAATCTTCGCTCAAAAGTTACTAATATACGATTAAAGTTGACAGTGATTGTTGGCTTAATCTTGCTTCACAACACAGGCCGATCAACAAGATGCATATGTCGCATTCTATCGTCCTTTTGATTGTTGTGATTGACTGTTTGACTGTGTTGCCTGGATGTAATTTCTAGGAACAAAATAAGATTGGTTGTTAATGTTTTTACCTTGTTAACACGTTTCACTGGACCATCGGTGCGGGCATCTTTGTGAAAGAAAACGTATCCATACTGAGTCTCATTCACCCTGGGGCAGTGGGGGATCTTCACCACGTGAGCAAGGCTGTCTTTCTCGAGTACTTCATATGTCGGGTTTTCACCCTGTTGTTGAACCGCTAAGGACTACGAGACAAAAAAGGTCACCGTTTAGTACAAATTCCACACATTTTGCAAAATCTTATCTTAGAAAAAGTCAAACAATGAACATGTAAATATGACCTCGCTCGCCACAAGTGTCTCAGTAACTTAGTGGTAAGAGCACCCGACCGGTGTACGGGAGGTCATGGGTTCGATTCTCGTCCAGGACTCAGATTATTTCTCGGTCCTACGCTCGTGACAACTGAATATTCCATCTTTCTCAAAATACAACGAAGATACCAGCGTGGCTTCTGAAGTGCGGCCAAAGATTACCGGAAAGATTATCCACTTGGTTCAGAATATTTTCAAAGTTCCTCCGCAAAAAACTCAAAAACCCTAACTCTAGAGGTGGGTTGAAGATTTTTTAAGGATCAGCCGAAGGTTTCTGAAGTTTCTTTAAGATCGATCGAAGGATACAAATAATTCAATTACATGTACCCATACTAAGTTTAAAGACTGGAGCAGCCCACTGATCGCTACTGACCCGAATATAGATTTGAGGCTTGTTCACTAGTATGGTGTATTCGTAGCCCTTGTCATTCGGGTCGACGCCATGATCAAGCCATGCTGTGGCATATCGAGCGGAAGTATCTTTGCGATCTCTATGATCCCTGGATGTTTGAAGACCGATGGCAACACTGAGTCCTTGGTCGGCCGCATTTGGGATGTAATAACCATTCCCTATGAAGGTAAGAAATAGCATAAGTGAGTTTAATTGTATCGATCATAACGCACGAGGAACGTGTTCAACTTTTCCATCTTATGAGGTTATTATGAAGTGTTCAGGTAATCCTTTCAGGAGATTGCAATGTCACATATATCGTTCATGTTGTTAAGGCTTTAGAGTCAGTGGATGAAAACTCACGAAAGTGTGATTATTCAAACGAAATCTCACACTTTTCATTACTTTGGTTTGTTTTTGTTTATTGTGTCGTATAATTCTGTGGAAATTCGTAACTGAAAATAAGGGGACAGAGAGGGATTCTGAGGGCGTTGGCTGGGATATGTCAATTCCACAAAAGTTATTTATAGACCGGCTTTTGAACGGAAGCCTGTTTCCCGAAACGTCCACATCAATACCATTCCCCTTGTTTTTCGAAGTCGTTTTCATCGACAAAACGTAAGACCACTTGGTCCGCCATTACAAGCAAAATTTTGAATGGTACTTCAAACAACAGATCGAGGTTGCCTTTATGTGGACGTCCTGAATTCAGACTTCCGTTGCAAATGGCCGTCTAAAAATAACTTTTCCGAACTTGACATATCCCAAAGCCTGGTCTGGCGGTGCCCCTCTCTGTCCCCTTATTTTCTCTTGAATCCGGTTAACACGGACACCTAAGGGACAGGCAAAAGTTTCTATATCATCCGGGTGTCAGTATTTATCGATTTCTTGGAATAAACGTCACGGGCATAGTTTGTAAGCAACAGAGCAAAAGTCTTTATCTCGTGTTCTATCAGGGAGATTAAACGTTTGTAGCTTTAGGTCAAACTGAAGAAGCCTTGGGCCAGCACAAGTGGTCGAATGCCTCGTCCAAAAGTTGTCGTTCTCTTGTTACGTGCGTAGCACAACGAATCAGTTGCCTGTTTAAAATGGCTTGTAACTTTTTTTTGCATTGACCCTTTCAGTTTGGGGTTTAGTCAGGTGGACTGAAAAATTAAAATAAACAGTGCTCAGATGACCATTGATTGACCGTAAAACGAAGTTGACTTCGTACGGAAGCGTGCCATTCGGGTCAGAGAAATATTTCGTCAGTAACAAGCGGGTGTCCGTAAATTGGGACTCCACTGTATCCGATTTGCATTGTATTGTTTTGCAAGATGAAATTTGGAAACTTTATCTGCAAATTTTAATTTGAATTTTTGGTGAAGGTAAGGTAAAGTCGCACACGAGCCAGGGAGGCCCACAAGTGTCCGAACTGTACTCAGTAACCCGGTTTCTGTAGCATGAAGCAACGGAGAGTATTGCTACTTCCCCTGGATAGGATGCTAGTCTATTGCAGGGTTTCCCACTGAAGTTTGTCGCCGGTACCCATTTTATACACCTGGGTGGAGAGAGACAATGTGAAGTTAAGTTTCTTGTCTCAGGAAACAACACGATGACAGGGACTGGGCTGCGAACCACCGACCTTCAGATCTGAAGTCCAACGCGCTAATCACTACCCCACCGCGCCCCCATGATTGGATTATGAGCTCTTCCAAATTCAAGGGATTAATTGGTTTGTTATCATGGCATTTACCGTTCACATCTAAGAGTGTAGCTGAATCGCTGTCAAAGAAAGAAGAATCTCTACTTAGGTCTGTGCCGAGTGAATGAGTAGCGGTGTTAACGTAAATCGACGAGGGGTTGGAAGCATCCAGCAGCTTGTTCTGGAACAAGGTTGTCTGAAATAACAACAAAAGGTTACTATGTATTAGTATTAGTGTCGAAAGCTCACACAAGTAATCCTACCAGATCAACGAACGCAACATTATGTTTTGTAATACTGCTAGGTTTGTGTTTGTGGCCTGCTATTAAAATTTCCAAAAGTTAAGCCGTAGAAAATTAAAAGACCAAAAGACCAAAAGACCTTAACTTGCGCACTTGTAGTTAAAAACGCCAAAAACTAACCGGTCCATTTTATAAGGAAGGTAATTACGTTTCCTCAAACTTTTCTCGAATATCGCATTTCAGTTCAAGTTAGAAAGGATTCCTCTGTTGATTGAGGCACCATTTTAAATTCGTGGCTGGGATAACAGCTAGGAGATTTGGTGGTAGAGTTGAGAACATTCCTGACCACATTCCAGTGGTTATTTTTGTGAGCTCTCGTGTAGTTTTTCTGACGTTGGTGAGATCTTCGGTTTTCTCAAGAGAACAACTTCACTGTACCACCGGGCTTTATTTCGTTATTTTTAGGCGATGATGTATCAGGCAACTAGGGTGTCTGGGGTTCCTCATGTTTAGAGCGATAACTTTTGTCGTTTATCAACGATTTCACGCTCATTATTATTCAATATGTTGCAGTAAAAATTAAAAGAAACCTCCTTAGATGACAGCGAACAACAATGTGTTCTTAAAATATGTTTTAGTCAGGAACATATCGTGATCACACTTGTGTTGATTGTGAAGAATATACGGTCGACTAGAACAGTCGATTTTCGGTTTTGACTACCGTGACGATAATCTTGTGTGGTGCAATGTTTGATTTTGTTGACATGGCTGGAAATGGAATTCTGGTTTTGAACATTCAATTTGCGTTTTACGTATTCTGTCCATTGGCGATTATTATTTAAGGTCGAGAAACCTAGAAATGATTGTTTTAACACGAAAAAAGGACTCACGAACGGAATAATTTGTTCTTTCAAAAGAGAAATTTTGATGTTCTATTTTGATGTAATACGAAGGCGCTTGTTGAGTGTGCTAATCAAAGTTTAACCGTTTCGCAAACATAAAGACTAGATGAAATGCGGTTGAAAGGCTTTGAGATGGCAAAGAAACAACACAAGAACAATATTTGACCTGGTATGTAAAATTAATAGGTTATTTATTGTCATTTTTAGTTTCCTGACTCTACTAGCGATCATGTTCCACACAAATCCTCATATTTTGCCGCTTAGTGCCTGGGTTCAAAAACCATGAGATCCCGTCCGTAAGACAGTTATTGTCAGTTTAATTTTGGCTAGGTGCAATTTCACATTTCAATAGCATGCACTTTAAGCGTCAAACAAACTCGCAAAAATCAAAGTTTGATTCTTTGTTTTCGTTTTTTATTGATTTCGCGGGACTTCTAGGCTGATTTACTGAGTTTTGCCACCACTTTTTGTTTTGTTTTGGGGAAAAAGTGACGTATAAATTGGGCCTCCACAGCAGAAATGCTACAATTACACCTGCCTCAAATTACATGCATATACAACAATGCATATCTTTAACTCAATGCGACGTTGGAATGTGCCTCATTTCTTTCAAACAGTTTCACAAATCCCACTGAACATGCGACGTAAATTATACAGTTTACTAAGGTTGGAATCAAATTTCCGCCAAGTTTAGCTAATTTCAGTTGAACAGGTCCAATCGCGAAGATCATCGCGAATTTGCAATTTAACAATAACAGGAAAAATACATTTCATGCTCTTAGGCCTTTTTTGTAACTGGAGTAACGAAGCTCTTATTTTTGAGTGTGTGGGTCAGAAAGCTGAGTCAGGTGTAAATGAAATCTACTCGGTAATGCCTTATATTTCCTGTTCATTTCATATTTCCCCAAGTATTATTTTAAGAAAACATGTCTTTGGTGGCACTCTACAAGAGGAAACATAAAACATTATTCAGACATATTCTCTGATTTACCTGAGTGATATGAGAATTGCTGTTCGTCGAGGTTATTCCACTGCCGAGGCAGATGATGATGAAATCTGCAAAGAACACGCTCTTTTTAAAGAAAAAGTCGATGTTTGCTTGAAAGGCACCAGATTTCCACTTGTAACTAGTCGGCTGCTCAAAGTCCATTGCAAACACCCCAGTGGGGTTGTCTCCTCCTCCGACCAACCTGAGTCCACCAGCTAGTTCCCTAGGCTGATAATATCTGTGGAGATATTTTAAAACATGGTTGTTCTGATCACATCTTCCTTTATTGACAGAAAAATAGTATTATAAAAACAAAATTTATTTGAAGATAGCTTTCGGTTGCTCGTTTTCAACCATTGACAAATGAATTTCAAGTCCATAATAGAAAATAACATAAAACAAAAGTTCTTAAACTTAGGAGAACGAAGCTTACAAAAACACACAATAGTGTAGTGTTTTTATAAGAAGAGATAGATGTATGAGGTGTAAGAGACTACGAGACTGGAGTATTTATATGACCTGAGGCAAACAGGAGAGTGAGTTTGGAAGGAATTAAAAACTAGTTTGAACCTCTGAGAGAGTAACAAAAAGTAAATGTTAGTTCATCTTCTTCCAAACTCGCCTGACATTGTAAACACATGCAAAGCAACAGTTAGGGTTAAATCATGCAAACCTGCGGTTCTCGCTCTTCAGCTGTTCAAGTTCCAGTTTGATAGTGGTAGTACCCGGATGTCGTGTCCAGTCCCAGCCATTATCGATATCATGAGTTTGGAGAGCGGCTTCGCTGTTTGCGACAAGCAGCGCTCCGTGACTCTGGTAAAGCCCGTAAACATTGTTACTACTAGCTGACTCAAAGTCCCAAACGTAGTTGTTAAATCCCTTGACACTGACTGCCCAGTCTTCTCGTCGTTGGACGACAAAAGCTGCGTAATTTAAGGCCCAGAATCCCGTTGGAGAAGCCTCTGCCTCGATGCTCATAGCGCTTGCCTTGCTGTTGATTTCCTCCATGATGTTGATGGAGCCGATTGAGTTCAGGTAGAAAATCGAGGAAAAAATTTTTCCGTCACCCAAATATTCATTAACATCGCTTTCACCTGCAGTGAAAATTTTAAAGAATGTTTGTAAGCAAAAACGTCAGTCAGTCGGTGAGCAGCAGATACTCAAACAGTCAGTCAGTCAGTCAGTCAGTAAGTCAGTCAGTCAGTTAGCCAGTCAGTCAGTCAGTCAGTCATGTCAGTCAGTCAGTCAGTCAGTCAGTCAGTCAGTCAGTCAGTAAGTCAGTCAGTCAGTCAGTCAGTCAGTCAGTTAGCCAGTCAGTCAGTCAGTCAGTCAGTCAGTCAGTCAGTCAGTCAGTCAGTCAGTCAGTCAGTTAGCCAGTCAGTCAGTCAGTCAGTCAGTCAGTCAGTCAGTCAGCCAGTCAGTCAGTCAGTCAGTCAGTCAGTCAGTCAGTCAGTCAGTCAGTCAGTCAGTAAGTCAGTCAGTTAGCCAGTCAGTAAGTCAGTCAGTCAGTCCGTCAGTGAGTAAGTCAGTCAGTCAGTCAGTCAGTCAGTCAGTAAGTCAGTCAGTTAGCCAGTCAGTAAGTCAGTCAGTCAGTCCGTCAGTGAGTAAGTCAGTCAGTCAGTCAGTTAGCCAGTCAGTAAGTCAGTCAGTCAGTCAGTCAGTCAGTAAGTCAGTCAGTCAGTCAGTTAGCCAGTCAGTAAGTCAGTCAGTCAGTCAGTCAGTAAGTCAGTCAGTCAGTCAGTTAGCCAGTCAGTAAGTCAGTCAGTCAGTCAGTCAGTCAGTCAGTAAGTCAGTCAGTCAGTCAGTCAGTCAGTCAGTTAGACAGTCAGTCAGTCAGACAGTCAGTTAGACAGTCAGGCATGGCAGACAGAGAGACATAGTCATTATGTAAAGAATATCTACATCTGCACTTTTTTGTTATTTTATCAAGAGTTATTGCATTTATTAATTGAGTTAATTATCAATGGTGGAATTTATAAGGCCCATGGGATAGTCGAGTCGACGAAAGATGGAACGCAATCTGGTGCACTCTTCGTTGAAAGCTTCAGTGGTAGAAAACGGCACATACGCATTGAGTTAATTGGTTAAATAATTCATTGGTAAAATACACTGTTAGTGAGTCACTAGTCCATCCGTCAGGTCATTCAGTCAGCCATTCAGTCAGTCAGTCAGTCACTCGGTCAGTCAGTCAGTCAGTCAGTCAGTCAGTCAGTTTGTTTATCAGTTACATTAGAGTCGCAGTATTTCTCATTTCGGGAATGGTCCTACAAGGTTCCAACTTGTTGTTGCCTAGGCGTGCAGTCATTGTTTTTCAACTATCATTGTATTCCAGTGTAGAGATTAACAATAATGATAGAAATGTGTCAACTTTCAAAATCGTTAAGAACAGCTGTCAAAATCATTTGTAATTTCTACAGCAAGAATTATAAAAATGAGATACACTGGCAAAGTGATTGGTTTCCACTATCCAGGTGACCCTGCTTACAGTTCTCGCCCTCGGAAGGGTTTGCATTTGAGATAACAAATCGTGTCCCTCCAAAGTTAAAAAAAATATTTCAATAAAATACACAAAACAAGCGAAACCTGTGTCGTATAGTCGCAAAAACAGCTTGACGTTGTCAGCATCTAGAGTGGTAATGTTCTCAAGGGAGCCGTCCATTGTAGCATTTGGAGCAGTAGCGCTGATATAGGCATAAGCAGGGAAAGATTTCGATAGAATTGCGCGATCAAATCCCGGAAATCGACCAGAAACGCTGTTTGGAGCGGAATACTTCACCGAGACGATCCTCATGATCTCAAGTCCTTTCATTATATGTCCCTTGGTCTCTTCACCTTTAACGGAAAACAAATCAGGTATAGCATAAGAGTTAATGGACTGATGAAAAATAACTTTTCTTTCTGTCTTGAGCATATTGCCAACATTACTGGCTTAAATTTGAAATCTGAGCCAAGTGATCTAAATGAAATATTCATTCACTTATGGAATGTTTGAGCCACTGATTGTTTGAATGTTTGAGTCACTGATGGAATGTCTGAGCCAAGTGATCTAAATGAAATATTCATTCACTGATGGAATGTTTATAAACGAACAAGTGAGGGAGGATTTTTACGCACTTATATAAGCGAATCGGGAGTAAAACAGCATTTTTGAGCAAAGAAAAAGCGCTAAGCATTGAGTCAGATTTTGAGACCAACTCGTGTGAACTACCTAACTCCAAGAATCGATCTCGCAGTCACGTGATGTGAATGCGATAGTCTAACCAGTTATGAAGAAGCTATTGAGTAGTACTTTCCTTTGCGCTATTTCTTTTTTTCCTGGTGTGTTTGAAGATGTGATCTGAGAATTCCTTTACTGAAGACCGGGTTCTGTGAGCTTTTGTATTTACGCACACACACCATTTAAATTTTATCAGTAACTATTCCATATTAAGCAAAGGGAGAGAAGACAAGAGTATCTTACTAAATTCAAACGCTGTTCCACTGAGGAGATACTGGATAAGAGCTGCCTTGTGTACAGCGTGAGGTGTGTACGCAGAAGCATAGTAGCTGTTGTGATGAAATCCGACATAATCAGGCTTTAGGGTTCCTGCAAGTCCTTCATTGGGGGTGACAGCGATGGCGTACCAGCGGCCAAGTGCTTCCATGTCACGGATTTTCGCCTGTTTTTCTTCGGTTGTACTCGCAGGCATCATAAGCACAGCAAACAACCTAAAAATTAATAAGACACGTGAACCATAAAGCGCTTTACTGCTAACAAATGTCTGTTTGTTCTTAATCCTTCTCAAAGTGTCATGTTGAGGAAATTCTTCTAGAATTAAGACATCGTGCCACAATGACGGAGATAAATGGAACCAAAGTTGATACCCCCATAATTGTATATATAATTTGCAAAAATTGCAACAATTATCTTAGTATCGCAGTACTCTAAAAACCAAAAATAAAAGAAAAAAGAAAAAAATTAGAAAAATCGTGTTTGTCGCGGTGTTTGTTGAGTTTTCTTGTATGTCCGAAGATCTAAAAGGGTGTTATTCCTTCTTAATTAAACTATATCTCTTGTGGGTTTTTTTAAAGCACCTGTTCTCGGTATCAGTTTCAAAATTCCAACGATGTTTTTATATTAGTGGAGGCCTAAACTGATGATGATACAATTTTGTAAGCAAAATTTTTATTAGTGCACTGAAACTTAAGGTTACTCCGGACCTTCGCGGGTGTCCTCGGGGAAAAAATTCGTATGCGTGCCATTTTAAAGGAAAACACGGCAAACTATATATCATTCGAAAGCTTAATGAATGTAAGATTTCGGAAAAAAAATATAAATTGCCGGTTTCGGTTTCTTCAATTCTGCAAAAGAAAATAACAAACAACCACGAAAAATGACCATATGTCATTCAATTGAATTAATAGGGTATCAAATCCAAGCACATTGGCAAAATAACTGCACAGTATTAATCACAAAGGATCAATCATCAAAAGTGTGTCAGCAGTTTTCGATATTCTGAATGGTTATTTTTAAATTAATCTGTCAAGTTCGAGCAGCAAAAGAATACGTGATGGGCATTGCATTGAAGATCGCCAGGGGTTAAATATTATAAATTTCACAAATCCCCGACACTCTTTTGTTTCACAGCGTCTAAGAAATGTTCAGGCCAAATTTCACAGAAATCTGCCGAATTTTGGTACCCTGTTAATTCATTTGTTTGATTGAATGACGCATGGTAATTTTCGCGGTAATTTTTGCAATTTTCTTTTGTGCAATTTAAAAAACTGGCAATTTATATTTTTTCCGAAATCTACATTTATTAAGCTTTCCAACGATATATAGTTTGCCGTGCATTCCTTTAAAATGGTGCGCATACGAAGATTTTCCCGGAGGACACGGGAGGACACCCGCCAAGGTCCGGAGTAACCTTAAACAGTTGTCATTTGTCACGTATATCATAAAGATCTTAAAGGATACTATCTAACCTCCAAAGGGAAATGGTTCTCAATCGATCAGCAGTTGTTCCAGCGTACTCAAATGGATCTTGATAAACCTCGCCGAAGTCGTTATACCACTTCATGGTAGCAACGTAGTCCTCCTTTTTTCCCGCAGCTTGCAACACTTGCTTCAACACATAAACTGAATTCATGAAGCCTGCTCCAGCGTTGTTCATCTCGTGGTCCAGAGAACCAATCGCGCTGCCCTCAGTAAAACCTGAGGAGGTAGAAAATAATTTCATTTAATTCCTTTTTCTTTTAAAGGCAACCAACGAAGGTCAGGCTTCGACGGGGTTCGAACCCATGTCCTTTGCTATTCCGATGCAAACCCTCTATGACTTGAGCTATGAAGCCACTGACAATTCTTTCTTCCGCAGTTCATATAAGTTCATTTCACACAAAACAAAATATTGAAAAACAAATTTGCTTTACGCCAAAGGTAGCTTTAAATGGATGCTGTTTAAAAAATGTTTTAAGGAGCACTTCCTGTATTTTTTCAGAATTTTTAAAAGCTGTATCCCCACATTTGATTTCCGTTTTTAAATATTTTATGTGCAGTGAGGATACCGATTTTTTTGTGTGCAGAAAAAATGTAAATATTTGAAATTGTGACCGTTCAAAGATAATCTATTAAGAGAACTTTTAGTGCTGTTCAATGTCAGGCCTTTTTTTAAGCGGAATGTAAAAAGAAAAAAAAAACAAAAAAAAAACAAAAGAAAGAAAAAACAAGAAAAGAAACGTTTGGCCCTCTCTGGAGGTAAGCTGAGGGTTAATAGGAAACTAACCTTGATCTTCAATATGCTCAAGGAGAAGCATCAGATGTTCCTTTCGCTTGTTGTTCAGTTTGTTGATGGCATCCTTGACTTGCATCTCAGTGTATGGCATTGTTGATCCCAAGGCGTTATTGAACGTCTGTTGCAATTCTGAGTCACCACCTGCTATTCGCTGGAAAACAATTATAAATAATCATTTTCCTCTCTTAGCAATGATGGTACAATTCACCCATGGAGTTTTGTTGACGAATAGTATGTTTTCATGTTTTCAAGTCTAACCACCAACTCCACTGCTCTAAAATTTTTTTAAAACCCTAATACCATAACAACGAGGAAGCTGAGGATGCAGTTGATTCACAGCGGTTTCCTTTTACTTGTTTTGTCTTTAACGTAGGGTAGTTGAACTTCATTAATTCTTGTAATAAATAAAATAGCTAACTGAAAATAAGTTAGAAGCTCTCGTATAATAATATACAGGTAGGCTAGCCTTACAGCGTAGCTCCCAAGGAATAAGCTGGTGTTCCTCTCTCAAAAATAGTCCTGAAACTTTTCGGTCCCAAATATATTTCGGGGCTTTTTTTTTGGGTCGTTCTTTTTCAAAACGTTTTTCTCATAAAGCCCAGAAAGCATCCAGTATTTTTCATCGTGTTCGGATGTTAAAAAATAACACGAACTGCCACTAAAAGTCTGGCATATTTCATTGGCATTTTACTGGGAAGAATTACTTGAAAGGAAAGGAGCTTCCAAGCACCTGCACTAGAAGGAATATCGCATAAGTTTAGCGGCCGAGAAGTGTTTAAATTCGGTCGCTTTGAGGAACACTGAAAACTGTTTTCGGAAGCTGATCGGACAAAATAGCTTTAAACCGAAAACTGCTTCGATCATAGTTACTTGAAATAACTTTTTTGCTTCGATCTTCAATAAGAGAACAAAATTAAACATGATGAAAACTATGACATAAGTTTCGAAGTATATAAATTTGGGCGCTTTCAGAAACGGTCTGAACTGTTTTCGGAAGCTTTTCGGATAAAATAGCTATTAACGGCCAAAGCCTGCTTATAGTTAATTGAAATAGCTTTTTTATTTCGATATCTAACTAGACGTTAAAATGGCTTCAAGATTGAAAACAAAACAAAAACCAAAACGCATGCTGCAACTCAACTCTGATCACTCACGATTTAGATCTTGCTTTGGCTGACTCAGAGATTCTAAATTTAGTCGTTAAATTGGGAAAAAAACGTCATAAGCATGTAAGAATATAAAGAAGATAAAAATATCCCACAACTGAAAACTGAATGTTTGAAGAGCGTCACAATCAAAGACGGCAGAGGGACATCTTCAGTTGTTGGGTAAATTAGCAATCGAGTGAAAACAACCCAATGTGGGGTGCCAAAAAAAAAAAACAGCCTTGATTGAGAAAACAACGCCGATTCAGTCTAGAATAGTCACGCTCTGAATAAAATAACAATTACAAAGTGACAGAAAGGAAAATGTTGTGAATACCATAGGGAAAAGAAATAATGGACTGAAATAAGAGTGGCGGTACGATGTTTGATTTGTAACCATGTTTTCCATTGTCTTACCTGCACAGCCGCACTCTTAGCGTTGGCATCCCCGTTAAGATTATTCAACTCTTCAGCAGCTACTGCATTCACTTCTATGTCACGTGATCGTATGTGATAATCCAGAGCCAGTGGAAGCAGAACCTTTTCCACGACCCTACCAAATTTCTTCTCATCATATTCCGACCTGTCAGAGTACAGAGGGGTACCTAGATGATAAATTAACGATAGCTTAACGCTCTATCTTTTCCAGAATTTTAAACGTTGTGTGACAAATACAGCGGCATATGCTCTCAAGGTCCTAAAGCTAGATTTGATCTACCTGTGATGACGCCTTGCATGGTTTTGTTGATGTTCAGCGTAGCAAACTCCGTGTTTGCCGCGTCCACGTTAACTTGCAAAGAATCCCATCTTTTTTTTACGTTTCCTGTAAACTGGACGGAGCTCTGTGACTGCTTAACGAACCAGTTGTCCAATCGTTTCTCGATCAAGGTCAAGTCAGCCAACTTGGCCTCACTGGGAGTAGGGTCGGTGATAGCTGTCGGCGTTACCTGGTGAAAACAGAAATAAAATTAAGTAGTAACTACTTATCATGGAAAAATTCATTACTTTTGTCTCATGGAACTCTCCAGGTAATAATCCAGAGTTTCCTGGACTGAAAAATTGAAACCACAAAAAAGTCACTTGTTCAAATTTTGACTAAAAAGGATGATAGTTTTTCTAATGACCTGGATAAACAAATGAATAATCGTAAAGCGTTATCAATAATTACTCTGGAAAACATCGTTAGAGAATGGTTTGCGAGGTGCCAATCAGTCTGAGTAATGATGCATCTAACAAAGCAAAAAAAAATGTTTCACGGGTATCTGTGTAGGAAGGCATCGGTAACTTTGGAAACACTGACGATCTTGCAAAAGGTAGATCAACTGTGGAAATAATTGAATCAGAAGGCCGGAAATTATGCATGAGACATACAACATATGCAATAAAGGACGTGCGGTCGTAAGACTCATAAGTTGTTTGGTCCGCCTAAAACGTGGAAATTTAATGCTAAATTTATAAGTGTACCTGACTCCAGCGATAAGTTTGCTGCCAGAAATGATTTATATTGTACAATGATTCATCAAGTGTTGGTACAATCTTGTCGCGTGATTGTTTAGACAACTTGTCGACTAAGCGCAGCAGATCAAAATACAAAGGATGGATTGGTTGGGAAGTTTCTGGTGCGATTATTTTCATCTTGGTTATGGTAGTCATGTCATCACGGCCATTCGTTAGAGCTTCATCGTAAGAAACCCATACTGCACGCCAGCCCTGTAAACGAGATTGAAAACACACGTCATGTTTTGTTTAAAAATACTTTAAAATGGATAGTTCTAAACGATTTAATTGTCTAACAGTAGTTATAACAAAGCTGATTTAGTAGTCATTAAATTCACCCCCTAGCGCATGAGCTACTAGTATGTGGTTTTTAATCCCAAGTTGTTTAGGATTAGAACGTAACAAGAGGCCTCAGGATTTTTAAAGAGTGAATATATTTGATGGGAATAAATCCCGATCCAGTGGTTTAAACGTGTTTAATGGATTTTGTTATCTGACTAGGTAATAATCCCTTAAATAACTTATCCACTGATAAAAAGAGGGCTACTGTCATTTTCGTTCTTTTCAACTACTCGTGTCAATTAGATTCTGTATATTCAAAAGCATATATGTACGTTTTTGGCGATTCACTTTCAAACCAAAAGAAATGCTGAAGGTTTCAGGTTGGGTAGAATTATTTTGACGAGGTACACTTGAAAGGAATCATTTGTACCGCGTATATTGTATATTAAAGTCGATCACAGGTCTGTATACCAACCTCACTGATAACAGTATCATAAAGAACTAGCAACATTGGTCATTCCCCCTAAATGGAACGCTAAACCATCACAAGGTTCTCCAATCATTTTATAAGGTGTGCCAGTAATTGTCCGTTAAACGCTTGAGAAGAAAGGAACTTTGGGCTTGGGTTTCATAACCATTAACGTTGGGCGTAAAGGTAAGTGATAACCTTATTATCCCATTATTGTTTCCAAGGAGGAATTAAAAAAAACTAGTTCTTAGAGCTTGATAATTTACGTATGCAGCATGAATAACCTCACTACCTTGAAGTCCAGGCTGATATTAAACGCTGAAATGGTGTTCATTGCAGAGTCTTCAAAACAGACCGTCAGATTCTCTCCAGTGCGTTTATGAGTGTTGTAAAGCCACACTTTGATTCCCCCATCTTTAAGCTCATCTCCATTGATCACCGGCTAAAAAAAAATTAAAACAAATCCAGTGATCCTGATTTCATGCACTATCAGAAAGATGCTTGAAATAATTTTGACTCTGATTGACTGCAACGCGAGTGCAAAGTTGTAATGCCTACCGCTGAAGTTGTAATGCCTACCAGCGATGATCTGAGTAGAAGTTAGTCCAAAGAATCCTGTACACTTTGAACGTCTCCTCCGGGCCACCCAAGAAATTCTTAAGTTTTCCGAACATCATCGAAGATTGTGAAGTTTTATTGAAGTTCCTCTCGATGTTAGCCGAAGTACGACCTAACGTTTTAATGTTTTCCAAGTTTCTGAGTTATAAGTTATTTTGAAAATCAGTAAAGAGGAACCGAAGACAGCTAAAGGTTACAAAGATCTACCAACCAAAGATTGCCGTTCTGCGGCGAAGCTACCAAAGGCATTGTGCCGGGGATAATTTGAAACGCCATCATCGAAAATGTCATTCGTGTTTACGTACTTTTAAGTATGACCAAAGTCATGGGATAGCCCAGTCGCATTATAGTACACAATCCCCATTAAGGACTCAGTGATCGATGACACTCGTCGTTTAACTTACAGAAATTGAGTGCGTGATCTCATTTTCGCTCGCCCAGGTCCACTTCATAGACTTTGTCCCATCTTTATGACGAGTTGTTGAAAGTTCGATGGTTGATGACGCAGCACTGAAAGCCATTAACTGATTGGCATCCTCAAATGTATAAACTGCGAAAGGCAAAAAACGGGTACACTTGAAAAGGCAATGATTTATCACAACTATAACAAAATTTTTCAAAACTGATTTGTTAATAATAGCCTCATTTGTATATGTGGAAGGATCACAACACAGTAATTATGGTCAAAAAAGGAAAAGCAAAGCGTACAATACCTGGTCTTTGTGCATGAATTACTTGGACGGACAGGATAATGAAAACCACAGAATGCCACAAACGCCCCATTTAATCTGGTTGCAAAAACAAAATGTAAATTTGCTATAATCACGACAATCCAGAGAACTGAAGAGTTATATTAGTATTCTTATGTTTATATCATAGCATACCTAACAGAATTCAACGTTTTAATTTCCTGAAAGATGTTATAAACCTATTTATAAATATCTATATGAATTTCTTTTAGGAGTTGTGAATCACCTAAATTATCTGCATAATATCATGTTCTGTCTTTGTGGAATGCAAGTTGCAGTCGATGTAAACTGGAGGAGTTTCCTTATAAGTAGACGGACATTTTTTACTTTAAAACTCCTTTCAGAGGATCTCTTGTTAATCCTTTAAAAGCATGCTGTACATGCAACGTGGCTCTGACTTTTGAGTCTGTGGATGAAGTTCTAAAGTGTGACCATTCAAGTGAAAGTTATTGAGCAGTACTTCCCTGTAGTTCTTTGTACCGTGCTATGCCAGGTCGTTTTAACTTTTCCAGCAGACCTTATACAAAAATCGTAAAGTGTGCCCTACAAATGAGAAGAGCACTTTCCTGTGTTACTGTTAATTCAGCTGTGTGAGGTGGTCCTAACCTTTACGTCTGTTAATAAAATCCTAAAGTGAAAATTAAAGCTCTTCAAATGTCTGAAGCGGAAAACAACTACATTTGGGACGTACGCAGAAAGAAGAACAAAATAATTTTGACTTTTATTTCTGAGTCCAAAACGTGCACGATCGTGTTTTATCAGTGAATAGAAAACAACGATTCAGCCAATCAGATTAGCGTGTTCACGATAGAACACGGTTGATGCCTACTAGACCAATATTCTACAAAACTTACCACGATATTGAGTGTGCGAGTTTTAAAAAATTGCCCTCGAGTGTTAATTAGAAGTTGTGGTGATTTTGGTTTGGAAAATATCAATACAAACTTGCCAGTGTTGGCGAAGTGAATTTTCCAAAACATATAGTATTAAAAAAGTGTCGAAACCTTTAGACAATCCTACCTGACTTTTTTCTTCTAATTTTCTCTGTATGACCGGTTGCGTTCCTCAGAGAACACTAAACACGCAGTGTCAGGTGTCTAAAAAAATTGGATCCTATTTATAGCCACACAGGTGATTTGATCAGCCGTGAGAGCAGTTTTCGGGTTTCCGCTTGAGCAATTGTTACTCATCACCAAGTCTTTAACCAATGCCGATGCCGATTCGAAATTGAGAGGAATGCGTTAAGTCTTCATGAGTTCATCGGCTAAACAAGCCTTGTCAAGCGAGACGAAGCTCTTATTTATTCAGAAGAAGACTACCTTTCGACTAACACCTTCTGTCTGTTGATTGGTCATACTCTTCTTCAAGCTTTTCTGCTTGCACTGAAAAGCTATGCCTCTTGCTTCATAAAGGTCTTGATCTTTCAGATCTCGATTTTTGGTTGAAGAAAGGGAAACGCATTTGCCTTTAATGAGCTCATGCGCTAAAGAACTCTTGTGGAGTGTGATAAAGTTGTTATTTTCAGTGCCCATTCAAAATATCGCAATTTGGCCGACCTATTTTCCATGCAGTGTTTCCAGATGCTACCAAAGATCTAAATAATCGTAACTTTGCGGTGTCATTAATCATTGACGTTACTGCCTATACGAGATTTAGGGGTGTGTTGCTATATAATTTTAATGGTAAAATACCCTAATTTGGATCTTGGATCGATTTTTATACTAACAAATGGTTTCACAAAGAATTTCGTCTGTTTCATACCGGTAATGAAATAAGCACCTTTCTGTAGACTGAATTGCTTGTGTTAAAAATACAAGGATAGGTTCGATTTCTCGGTTGTACCTGTTAATGAATGTTTTATTACGCTTACCCAAAAAAGCGTGGTAACAGGTTTTGATTTTATTCTTACTTCTCAATGCAAGGTATTGAGTTTACTTAGTTCCGCTTAGAAACGTGAGGTTAGCCTCTGTTTTAAGCCAATTTTCATGATCCGTTAACCGTCCATTTAGAATTTTTAGTCAAGCAGACTGCTTTTGCTTTACAATCAAAATGTCTTAAATTTCAGTTAATCTTGTCTTTCTAAACGTTTTTCAAATGCTTTTAGGTTTAGTTTGCAGTATCTTTTCATTGCCGTTTCCATGATATGATTATTTTCTTCAAACGTCTGGCCAAATCAAGGAAAAGGAACAGGAAACAGTTGTATAACATGAATCGTCTCACACTTTTAGAATTCATAGGCCCTCAAAAACGGTCTACACAAGAGACGCATTGGTTGCTCCTCTTTCTAAGACCCATTTAGTTGTTAAAATCGTCTCTTTCTTCCTCTTCATGTAACATTAACACAAGTGGTTATAAATAAAGTTCCACACCCCCCCCCCCCCCAAAAAAAAAGGAAAAGCCCATCGCTATCCTATGTATCTTAGTCAAAAGACTCGGGCTAGGGAAAACAGCCATATCTCTTAGGATACAAAATTTGCTGACGCTGTTTTCACAGTCCAAGAACAAATCAGTTAATTTTCAGTAAATGAAATAAGAAGCTGATGAGTTCGAAAACACACTGTACACTGGATCTTTTCGAAATTTTCGTTTCGAGCTGAGGGCAAGAGGCATGGGGGCGTTATTTTGCCCCACATTTGAAACAATATCACCTGCTGATAGTCAAGAAAGAACTGACAACAAGACAAAGACAGCCTTAATCATAATGCGGGTTACTTTAGTCGGTTGGTCTCGCCAAACGCGTAAAAAATGCTTTGAGAAGTGAAATTTTCGTTGCAGGACGGATTAACGAGTTGTCAGAGTGAAGAAGGATAAACAAGTGATGAAAGTGAAAGGGAAATGTTCATACACTGACGAATTGTATTCCTTCAGAGGTGGCAGCCTCAGGTGTAACAAATGTTTTGCATCGATCTGGTTTACACTGCAGATACCTTGAAACTGTTGTCAAATAAAACCTTATGAACTGGCTAAAAGGACTTAATAATAGTTTTTCGTTCTAAGCGATTAACAAATTTTCGCGACTCCAGTCCTCTACGAGAACGTCTAAGTCGTCTCACAAATAGGCAAACTGAAAGCAACAATTGTATTACGGTTTATGCTATTCTTTAATGGAATCCCCTGAAAAAGCGTAAGAAATCTTCCATTTACTTTGGTTTTACGCAATGAAACAACCTAAACAGCATTTCGTATTCCTGAAATTTAACTTTCCTTGTGACGATTCGTCTATGCAAATTAAAGAGAAATTCGAACGGCCGTGAGCGAAAACAAGCCTTGAACAAATTTTTCGCCGGTTCACACGTCAAACACAACAAACTTCACATTTTGTTAAATTCTCCAGTCTCCTCATACCCCTCTGTTTCAATCGTTACCTCGGTCTTTTAAAGTTTATGATCTCTTCCTAATTTACAAAACACTAGAAAAATTAGCAAAAAAAGCACCAAAAGAGGGTGAAAAATATTTTTTTTACTGTCAGATGTTGAATATTTATTCTGAACTACATTATTAGATCAAGGTAAAAAAAAAATCAATTTCCTCTACATATGCTGCGTTGAATAAATGTAGTGAAAACCATTCCTGCACTCCAGAATCAAATTTCTGCTTTATTAAATTGCTCCCTTTTTATTGTAGAGAAATGACCTGAATCGCTGAGCGCTTATTTGCTCTAAGAAATATTCCTTCGCAAAAGTTAGCTGCGAAGTTATACTAGAGCCTAACAAATCGAAACACATAACAAGACACTCTCTGATACAAAATGATAGGTAGGTTGCTTTTCGGCCGACAGAAATAAAAATTTGGCGAAAACTGGTCTTCTTGAGAACAGTTGCTTACTATTCCTTTGTGAAATTTCTTTCGCATTTTCCAATTTTGAATCGAAGGCTTGCCAGACAAACTTTAATTGATCTAAGTTGAAAAATTTATCGAAAACCTTACCTCCAGTCTTTTCCTAATCCTTCTTGGTAGGTCTGCTAGTTGCAGTTGAGTGTAGTGAACACTTGGAGCAGTGTGAGATCGCTGTGGAATTGGTGTCGTATTTATACGTACCGTCACAGGATATCCGTATTAAAATATTCTATTCTAAACTCATATCAAGTTGTTTTGCAAACCTAGCACCAGGAGATAACGTGATATTTTGTATTATCAGCTGATTCATGATCACCCACGACCGGCCCGATATTGTAACGGTTACATTTTTACGCCCTCGATATTTACCTGGTCACAGTCACCTAATCACCTAATCAAACACGAACGGTATCTAAATAAATTTGGACAGTCGAATAAAGTAATCACGCGTTATTATTATAGCTGACTAGGTCATAATGAAAAGGTACATCTTCACTGGGCGGTCTGTTTGTTACAGTATCCAAAAAAATCCGTAAAAGAAAACCGTTTAAAAGCCCACAATTAAGGTGGCTCCGCTGTAACGTCGCTGTAATGCTTACTCGTCCATGACAAACCTTGGGTTATAACTCTTTTCCGGCTTTGATGCGATGGCTAGAGAACTTTGGGACAACTTACAGCTATAATTTAGCAACAATGTAATTACATTCAATTTCACTGGGAAACGTATTTTTACTGATCTAAGGGCATAAGCGGACCCCGGTTTTTGAATAAAATTGCACCTGGTGAAAATTTTTTCTGCTGAATTTTTGCTATTTCAGGAAACCGCTTATATTGATGTCTTACACACAACCAAGTTTTAGAAAAATCGCGACCAGAAATGCGGCGGTGCTAAAGTCATCTAAATGCAGCCCTAAAATTCTCTAAAAATTTCCCACGCTTGAAGCTCTTTGACAAAACAATCCACGAACCTGAATTTCTAAGAGAAGCCTTATCAGTTTTTTTCCAAATCTGAGGGCCAAGCCGTTTGCCATTCGTGTGAACCGTTAACGAGTATTCACCAGTTCTGTAACCAATTTAATATACATCGTTTCTCAGTTAGAACAAATGCATTTAATTTTCGTTGGTTCATATGAACAAATGGTTCCTTGAGAGTCGATTTCCTTAACTTTACGGTTTCGTTAATCAATGACGTTAAACTGCCTACACAAGACATAGCAGTGTGTTGTTTTATAAGTTTAATGTTAAAATACCCTAATTTGAATCGATTTTTATACTAACAAATGGTTTCACATAGAGTTTCGTCATGATCCGTTATCCGTCTATTTAGAATTTTCAGTCCAACAGATTGCTTTCGCCTTACTCACAAATGCCTTTAATTTCAGTTTATCTTGTTTTTCTAAATATTTTTTTCCCAAACGCTTTTAGGTTTAGTTTGCATTATCTGTTTATTACTGTTGTTTAAATGATATGAATATTTTCTTTAAACGTCTGGCCAAATAAAGGAAAAGGGAAAAGAAACAGGTATATGACAGAAGTTGATTCAAACCTTCAGAATTCACTTTTAATTGCAACGGAAAGATGCAATTGCAATCATGCCACGATAAGCCCTCAAAAACGGTCTACACAAGAGACAAATTGGTTGCCCCTCTTTCTAAGACCCATTTAGTTGTTAAACTCGACTCTTCCTTCCTCTTCATGTAACATTAACGCAAGTGGTTATAAATAAAGTTCCACACCCACCAAAAGTAAGCGGCAAAAACATTTAACTCGCAATTAATTCTTTGAACCTATTTTTCACACAAAGGCTATGATAATTAGACTACTGCTAAATGGATCATTCACAAAAACGCTTTTTCATCAAAAAGTTTTTTTTCTTCTCTGACGTGAATTACGACTGTTTTCCTCACACGGGCTGGGGAAAACAGCCATATCTCTTAGGAAACAAAATTTGCTGACACTGTTTTCACTGTTTTAATTTTCAGTGAATGAAATAAGAAGCTGATGACCTCAAAAACACATTGTGCACTGGATTATTTCGAAAAAAATTTCATCTCGAGATGGGGATTTGAAGCATGGGGCCGTTATTTTGCCATATGCTTGAAACAATATCACCTACAAATAGTAAAAAAAGAACTAACAAAACAGACAGCCCTAATCATAATGCGTGCTTACTTTAGTCGGTTGGTCTCGCCAAACGCGTACAAAATGCTTTGAGAAGTGAAGTTTTCGCTTCAGGACGGATTTACGAGTTGTTAGAGTGACTGAGAAGTTAGTCACTACTTAGTTTAATTTTGTTCAAATGCTGTTCAAACAAGAAGTTTGGTAGGTAAGAAAGGAAGACATCTGCAAGGTAGCCTGTGTTATCCTTTGAATTAGCTTTGAGATCGGTGACCAAAATAGCATTAAATAGGTCGATCTACAAAACATATTACGTTTTGCTCGAAAAGGATAAATTAAAACATGATGCTCTGCTTTAGAAACCGTCTTCACAGCACGAAAATTATGAGGGCTTATAATGATGATATGCTTTAGTTAATCATGTATTAATTTTCATTAGATGCTTGTCCATTCAGAGGTGTATCCAACGCCACCTGTCTTATATTGGGAGATAGATAAAAACACATTACAATACGAAAACCCTTTTCAATAAACTCTAAAGCTAGTTACAAATTATCCACACTTAATATTCATTATTAGCTATAAACGAGGTAAAAGCCAACAGTGGACTACGCCTTAAAGTTTAAAAGTAAACTGTTCCACCTATTTCTCAGAGAGGCCTTAGAACGAACAAAAGCGTTAGAAACCTTCCATTTACCTTGGTTCTACCTTCCAATGAAACAAACTATACAGCATTCTGTAAAACGGCAAGAAAAAGAGCATGGAATAAACGCTCTAGAAAATATTTTTTGAAGCTCTCGAATTCCTGAAATTTAAATTTCCTTGTGACGATTCGTCTCTGCAAATTAAAGAGAAATTCGAACAGCCGCGATCGAAGACTAGCCTTGAACAAGTTTTTCGGTTCACACAATTGACTTTACACTATGTAAGATTTTCCGATAACCTCATACCCCTCTGTTTCAATCGTTACCTCGGTCTTTTAGATTTTGTGCTCTCGTCCTAAAGTACAAAACATTAGAAAAATTAGCAAAACAAGCGCTAAGAGGCGGTGAAAAAAGCCTTGTAAAGCAACACTGAAACGCTCGCCGGCAATGGTTAATGACAAAAGGTGGGTATTTTCCAAACTATCTTTTCTTTACTGTCAGATGTTGGATATTTATTCTGAACTACATTATTAAATCAGAATAAAAAAATCAATATCCTCTACATATCCTGCGTTGAATAAATGTAAGTGAAAACCACTCCTGCACTCCAGAATCAAACTCCTACTTTTTAAAGACTGCTCCCTTTTTTGGAGAGAAATGACCGGAATCGACGAGCGCTTATTTGCTCTAAGAAATATTCCTTCGCAGAAATTGGCTGCGAAGCCTAACAAATCGATATTAACATAACAAATATTCTCTGACACAAAATGACCAGCTCCTTTTGGCCGACAGAAATAAAGATTCGGCGAAAACTGGTCTTCTTAAGAACAGTTGCTTACTATTCCTTTGTGACTTTTTTTTCGCATTTTCCAATTTTGAACCGAAGACTTGCCAGAAACGAACTTTACTTGATCTAAGTTAAAAAATGCATCGAAAACCTTACCTCCAGTTTTCTCCCAATCTGCTTGGTAGCTCTGATAGTTCCGGCTGAGTGAAGTGAACACTTGGAGCAGTGTAAGATCGTTGTGGATTTGGTGTCGTATTTATAGGTCACAGGAGTTCTGTATTAAAATATCTTATTTTAAAACTCTATCAACTTGTTTTGAAAACCTAGCACCAGGAGATAACGTGATGTTTTGTATTATCAGCTGATTCATGATCACCCACGACCGGCCCGATATTGTAACGGTTACATTTTTTACACCCTCGATATTTACCCCGTTTCGGCAATAACCCACCTAATCAAATACGAACGGCAGCTAGTAAATTTAGACAGTCGAATAAAGTAATCATGCGTTATGATTATTGTTGAACTAGTTCATAATGAAATGGTACAAACTCAGTGGGTGGTCCGTGTGGGCCGCAAATGACTTGACTTCTTTGATTTGTACCTATTTTCTGTAAAATCCGTAAAAGAAAACAGTTTAAGCCCACATTAAAGCAGAATTTCTGCAAAAGTGAAGTCAATAACAAGTTAGTATGTTTATATTTTATTTTTTATGTTCATTTGTCGCAAATTTACCAGGAAGCCACAGCAACAAACTCTTTATTGAAACGACTTCTTGGCTTTTAACAAGTAATCACATTACTTCCGCTTGCAGTTGGAATAAATGAGCTATTGTAAGAGCGCACGGTTAAATTTCTCAAGTCTTGACAAAACTTTCCAATCTTATAGGATTTCTGCCGTGTGCGAATGTTGTTATTACTCATTTTAATTGTCGAGTGGAATAAGTTTCTTCACCTGCCTCACGTTAAACGGGTTTTTCCCCCCATGTCTCACGGTTTATTACTGCCTTCAGAAGGCTGTACGCGTGACAGAAGCCAAGTTGGTTTTCACATATATAAATGAAAAAATTGGAAAATTGGAAAGAGGGCCTTCTGTCAAACGACTCTCAGATAATAAGACCGAGGGCTATGGCAAAAGTGATACGACGTAGAATGACATATTTGAAAATATTTCAGCAAGCCATACCTGCCTTCTTCAAGAAAAGATATTACTTAAACTAGACAAAGACTAAAACGTTGCAGTCGTTATCTTTAATTCAAGAAGACAATGTCACCGATTATAACGGACCTACGGTCCGCTAGAAGACGAGAATAAATTTGTTAATATATTACTGATAAGGCATGCCTAACTGTTGTTCTACTTGCCTCAGCTTTGCTGAGGTTTCGTAGACTTAACATTATTGACTGGGGATTGGAACCGAAACATGGCGGACACTTGGTGCGAATAAGCTCTCTGTAGATTTCTTATTCTGCAGCCTCAGCCATGATCTAATCTGATACCGAAATTAACAAAAATGTCAAACGAATATGCCGATGGTGTATTTAAAGAAAGACGGTCGAGAAGAAGAAAAAGGGAATGCAGTTCGCAAACCGATGAAGAAGACCTGACCGACGTTCACAAACATGGTGGCAAACAATGCCTCGAAACAGTGAGCTTAAGGCTCTCCGACGTCGAAGAAAAGCTAAACATGACCTTAACGATACTACCCGACCTGGAGGGCTATAATAAAAAGATTACTCAACCCGAGGAAAAACAGAACGACATGCAAAGAGCCTCGAGTACACCCAAACGGAGATTGAAGATTAAAAATCCCAAATAAAACAGCAACAAGCCACCAACACCTCCCAACAGCGAATCGAGAACGACCTAATAGAATTACGTCGCCACCATATAAAGCCGGAATGTAATAGTCGCCGAAAAAACCTAAAATTCTTTGGAATAAAAGAACAGGAGAACGAAACGTTCAGCGATACCGAGCTCGTCTTGAGAGAATTTATTCGTACAAAGCTGAAAATCATAGCCGTCGACGTGGATCAGGTACACAGAATCTCCAACCATCAACCACGCCCCTCATATTAGGCTAACCGAGTTCCAAGATAAAGATTTCATTACGTCCTTCATCAAGAACCTTCCCAAGGGCACCAACTGTGGAATATCTGATGATTATCCCAAGAAGTAGACGAAATCATAAAGAAGTTATAGCCGATACTAAAGGTAGCTAAGCGCGCAAATAGATGACCGTTAGGTCGTTTAATGTGGAAAAGCTGATTACTGACGGTTCTCTTTATCGCGGATCAGGGACTTCATAATTTCCTTTTTATGGTCGCTTAATGGACAGTTAAGTTGGCACTTTCTTTATCTCGGTGGATTTTTCATTACTTTTGTTATAACTGTTATTATTTTTCCCCACGCAACCATTTCCTGATGGCTTAGGTAAGTCAGTATTTAGTATATAATGTTTTTCTCTTTCCTGTTGGCGTATCTCTGTAGCATGTTTCCGTATAGTTTGTGTAAACTTAGCTATCCGTTTTTTTGTGAAACAACAACTAAGTTACGGAAGAAATGGAATTATTTTCTTTCGTTATAGTGTAAGTTTAATAGTTAACACATAAATTATGTATACAAAAAGCGGAAGGAAATTGCACAGCATGCTTGTAATGTGATGTTACCTTCAGTTAAGTGATGTATTGTCGAACATCGTAAGAAAAGCGAGTTTAGTAATACATTGTAAGGTAATGTACCGCAGTCTTCACGTACCTAGCTCAATCCAGTTAATAAGCATTTATATTGTTTATGGTTACGGTTAATTAGTGTGTATTGTGAGTGATGTTATTAAAAACATGAAAAAAAAAAAGACAACATTATTTAATTTCGTTTTGGCTGATTAGAGCTTCGTTTAACATAGAACGTAGGATTTTCGTCCTCCGTTACTTGCTGCTTTTCATGTCTCCTTAATAGATAGCAGTAGCCGCCGGGGAGGAAACCAACCAATTGATTTTGGCCAAAATCTGTCAAAGTCAGAGACACATAAATAAAGCTTATAACTGGACTTACAAATCAGTGCATTGTGTTAATTTCAATATGACCTAATATTTTCCTTGAGTTAATTAGTTTCTAGCCGTTTAGAAAACATTCTTGTGAATGAGTTTCTAAAGAAATCCCTCTCTGTTTGGTTTGTTTTTGCCAAAAATCAATTATATATATATTTTAAAATTTTTATTTTGCCACACCACAGACAACACTGATACAAAGATAACAATTAAAGAACAAGGAAAGAAGAAAGAATGATGGTAACAGTGGCGAGGAGGCCTAAAGGAAACTATGAAGCTTATGTTAATTAGGCCTCCTCAATTATAATGATTACAGTTGAAATTGAAATTACAGCGACGGATGCTAACACAGTTTTACCTTGATACAATTCGTTACAAAATTAAAAGGAAAAGTTACTGAATATTTTACAAGAACAATTTGAGGCAAAAGTAGACACATTTCGAAGAATTACTAATAGTTTTTAAAAGGAAATACCTTAAGTGATTTCTCAAAGAAAGCTGGAGAGGTCGAATTGACGATATCCGCGTCCGAGTTGTAAGTTGCGAGTTGTAAAACGTAGGTCCTTGGTAAAAAAAAAAAAAAAAAAAAACGGAAAATTTTTTGATGTTAGTCCGACAGACAGGCAAACGAAAGGTATGAGAGTTTCTCGTATGATACGAATGAATCTTGTGACAAAACATGAAAAACTACTCTTTGCTAGAAGGTTTGGGTGTTTTGGCCCTAAAACTCAGTGTTTAGTTACTTTGAGTTAATAAGTTTTTGATACAGGTCATTCTTCTCGATGATGAAAATGGATAGCAGCCCTATTTTGAATAGTAGACTTGGTCCGGTAAGCACAATCGACATTTCATATGGAGTCGTTGCCCAACAACGTGTCCTTAATAAAGCCTTCTTAATCCATCCTTCTAGTTCAAAATTTCGATGATTGAAACTCATGATCAGTGATAGAGACTCTTCAGGTGCATCAGAGACACCTCAATATGGCTCCCGTGGTTTTAATTTTCGGTTTCGTTCGCCAAGGCAAACCTCAATTGTAATTTATTAGGAGTACCCTTCTGTAAAGCACTTTCGAGTGAAGTAAGTATGCTCAATAAAGACTGTTATTATTATAAGGCATCAAATATATCTTGTGAATAAAAATTATCCTTTCCTAGAAGGTTTGGGTGTTTTGGTCCTGGAAGATGATTAGATTAAGGAGTCATAAAATTTTAAGAGATTTGTATATACACTATATCAGATATGTAAAAAATGATTTTGGCCTCTCGAACATATCTTCATAGCCCTAAAACTCAGTATTTAGTTTAATGTGAAGTCATCTTATCAGAGTTATTTAGCTTCTTTTTACAAATCATTCTTCTTGGTGATAAAAAAGAATGGAATCCTTTTATGATTGAGAATTATCATTATTCGGAGTCTGAGCACAACATACTTTCGAATCTTCGTGATAGCGGACTCCAAGAAAGCCTTCTGTCTCCCACTTCAAATTGCAGGATTTACTGTTCGCAAAACTACTAAAATGGTTCTAGGATACAATGGATATTTTTATTTGGTTATTGTTCAAAATACCACATTGATGCTGTTCCCCAAGAAAGCTTTTTACTCCCTCCTACTACTTCAAAATTTCATACGGTAAGCGACGACATTGAGGTGTCTCCAATGCGTCTGACAATTCTTTTGTCTTAGTGTCGTTCAATGACCAACCAGTAGCCCGTGTACAATGGAAATGGATAAGTTTAGAATTCGTCCGGAGTAATTTTTCGTTTCTGCCGCAAACGATACTCTAAAGCTCGCTCTAACTAAACTGTCCGAACACCACCATAATCTAGAGATATATGTAGACCATCGCAGTGACGATATTTCAACTTAAGCAGTTGAAAGAAGAAACCTAAAAAAATTCAGGCTTGAACGGGAATCGAACCCATGACCTCTGCGATACCGGTGCAGCGCTCTTACCAACTGAGCTATCAAGCCAACTGGGAGCTGGTTGGCTTGATAGCTCATTTGGTGAGAGCGCTGCACCGGTATCGCAGAGGTCATGTGTTCGATTCCCGTTCAAGCCTGAATTTTTTCAGGTTTCTTCTTTCAACTGCTTAAGTTGAAATATCGTCACTGTGATGGTCTACATATATCTCTATCATTAATCCGCAGTTCTATTATATGATCATTTCATATATTAACATTCATTCACCACCATAATCTCTTGAAACCAAGAATAACAGGCGGCAGCTGGTAAATGTTACGGGTAAATGAATGCGTGTATTGCACTTCTTTGGATGAAGTTAAGTGACTCCATGTTTTTATCCATCGCAAAAATAGCAAAAATTGAGACCAGCGAGAATGGCTGACAACAAAATAACTTCCGCTTTTTGTATTGGGTGCTTGGGTGGAGGTTGTGGGTGTGGGAACAACTCGCAGGTGTATGATCTTGTTTCAAAATAGCTATGTTCATAAATGTTTAAGCTTTTGGAAAAAGCTAAAAAAGGAAGAAAACCAAACGTTCCTTGAAACCCTGTCAGTAACCAGAGAGAACTCTGAAATTCATGAAAACATAGTCCTAAACATCTTTATCCACAACAATTTGAAGCTTTATTACGTGTCCCTGAACAAAGATTTTGGGCATATTTCAATTCAAATGACATTTGGTCTCCGATCATCCTTCAATAGGATTGCATAAATAAAAAGAAACGCTTTTGTATATTTTCCCGATAATTCAGTTTACACGTCTATGTTGCTTAAATCTGTTATAAAATGGGATTAAAAAAATAGTAACAAAAAAAAAAAATGGAAAAGAAAAAAAAATTAATAAGGCGCCCAAGGCATTTTCTTGGTCATTTGGTAGCATGAGGTGGTCAAGTCCTTTAAATAACATCAGGCTCTGGCTGATAGAAAGCTGATTAAACTATCCCCCGATTAGCGGTTAATCCACGATTAAATTTGTTTATCCCTAGAATAGCTAATCCAGGGGTATTTTATCGAGCTATTGCTGGAATTGTTTTGTTCAGTATTCTAACAATGATAAAGTCGAAAACACGACTTGCGTGTTTGTGGTCTTTTTTTACTCCGTAATCATTCGCTTCAGACTTTTCCGCCCCCGGATCAGTCGATTTCCGCTCGAATCTGTGTGGCCAACAAAATTATTTCTCATTTAAGTTGCCAAGATTAATTTATATAGAATAAATTGCCTGACTCAACTAAACTAACGATATCGCACACTTTAAATCCGCTTGCTTTGATCAAGTTTTTACATCAATTAGTAAATTTAGTCGACCTCGCCATTAAATTTAGCCCCTCGCTTATCCCTTGGTTAGTGTTAATCGTGCTTTCGATTCAAGAACAGAATTCAACCGAAGGATTAATCGTCGATCAGCGAGATTTAACCCTCGATTAGCGCTGGTCGGCTTTGAAGGAACTGGGGCCAGAAGATCAAGTGCTTCTTAACCCGGCAGGCCTTTGTATGAAAGAGGTAATGACACATCAACCGCAGAAGCTTTATTTATGCGTTCCAATATGTCATCAAGATTAGCATCGAACAGGAAGAGGTCGAAGCTATCAAGGACACAGGTGACTTTGTTATTTTAAACTCCCCTCTTGCCTCTTTTTTGAGTTAAACGTTAAAAAAGCCTATCTGACGAAATTATTGTACCCGTTGAAAAATATTTTCCTTTCTTTCTTTTATTTCTTTAAAGGTAGAGGCCAGTAGAGACCATGCTAATTACTCGGTTGATGTTGCTTTGTTTGCTTTAACAAGGAAGCGAAAAAATAAAAAAAAATCTAATGTGTTGTAACTTCCCCTCGGGCTTTCTTATTAAAATGACAACTTTTCTTCCAAATTGTTTTGCTCACTCTCTGGTATCCATAATGATCGAGAAAAGCAAAAAATCCTCCCGACTATGCTACTGCCTCAAGCAAAAATAAGTAGGAGTTTAACTTTTTTTATTTACAAAGGAATATTAAGCCTCAATGGCATCTGTTGTGTAGGCGTTAGTTGTTGAGCCATCGCCTGGTAATTGCGAGTGATATTCGTTCGGGACATGAGTTACTTGGACAATAATATGTGCAGGGTGTACAGAATTACGAAACAAAATTTTCTTCGAGTGTTCTACTCCGCCGGTATCTCAAGAGATGCATCAATATCAGCTGGCCGGGCAAGACGACGGCTTCTGCGGTTTATCTAGAAGACTTGAAGAATAGCAATAATGGGGAGCAGAAACCTTGCCGTGGTTTATCTTAAATAAAGCTCTTATCAGCCAAAACGAAACTGAATAATGTTAAGTCTAAAAATCTCAGCAAAGCTGAGGCAATTGGTATCATTTATTTGACAACATTTCGGCGGACCAGACCTGTCTTCTTTAAGTAGGATAAGCATGGAAAACGTTTTAATTTTTGTCTAGTTTAATCAATACCTTTTCATGAAGAAGGAAGGTCTGGCCTGAAGGAAGGTCTGGCCTGCTGAAAGCTCGCACAACTACGTTGCAGCTGTGTGAGCTTTGCTGTAGCCCTTGGATTATTATCTGAGAGGCGTTTGACCGGAAGTCTCTCTTTCCAATCTTTGCCCCTTTAGAAACTGTTTTCCTAATTTGCATTTAAAAGTGAAAACCAACGTGGCTTCTATCGTGAGTACAGCCTTCTGGAGGCAGTAAATAGACGGTGAGACATGAAGAAAAACACGTCTAACGTGGAGCAGGTGAAGAAGTTTATTCCACTAAGCAATTAACATGGGTAAAGACAAGATTCGTACATGGCAGAAGTCATGTAATATTGTTAAGTTGTAGTCTTGAGAAATTTAACCGTGCGCTCTAACAAGAGCTTATTTATTGTAATTGAAAGCGGAAATATGATTACATATGAAAAGCGAAGAAATCATTTTGATGAAGAGTTTATTAGTGTGGTTCCTTGGTAAATGTGCGACAAATGAAGAGGAAAAAGTTCAATATAAACAAAATGAGTTTTTACTCCACTTTTGCAGAAACTCTGTTTTCTTTAAGGGAATATCTCCTGAAATACATAAATCAAAGAAATCAATTCAGTTGCGGCCCATCCAAAAAGCAATTTTGTAACATATGGACCGCCCACTGAGGATGCATCTTTTCATTATGACCTAGTCAGCTATAAATGCAACGCGTGATTACTTTATTCGTCTGTCCAAATTTATTTAGAAGCTGTTCGTGTTTGATTAGGTCGATTGTTGCTCGACCGGGTAAACGTGGAGGGCGTGAATAATGTTACCATTACTATCACCGGTCGTTGATGATCGTGAATCAGCTGATAACATAAAATATCACCTTATCTACTGGTTCTAGGTTGTCAAAACAAGTTGATACAAGTACGATATTAAGCGATATTTTGTTTTCGATATCTATATCGATAAAGTGAAGAAGTCGCTCAAGATCGATACCGTGACGTCGTTACTTCAGGTGGAGCTCAGTATCAAACGACCCCAGATTGGTATCAAAAGCAAAAACTTTGACGCACACATGCCAGAAATTTGATTTAATACAAGAACACGTTAACTTTATCGATTATGTTTTTTTTGTTATCGACACACCACTTTTTTGTCCAAGTGGTCACGTGTCCAGTATGAAAAGGTATCGAGACAAACGCTTCCTCTTACGAATATCGATAACTTTGGTATCGAATAATTGGTATCGAGTCGGCTCGCTCTTATTCAGAATGTTAATACTGATCACCTTTAGGGTATAAATACGGCACCAAATCCCCAGCGATCTCACACTGCTCCAAGTGTTAAGGACCGAGCTCAGTCAACCGGAACTAACAGGCGTACCGAGCAGATTGGGAGAAAATTGGAGGTAAAATCTTAATACATTTTACAACTTAGTTCAAGTGAAGCTTTGTCCGGCAAGCATCGTTTCAAAACTGGAAAAATACAAAACGAAATGTCAGGAGTTCCAGTAAGCAGTCGTATTGGCCAGGTTGAATCAGACAATGTCTTGTAATGTTAATCTTCATTTGTTAGGTTATAGAGGACCTTCTACAGCCAACTTTAGCGAAATAATATTTCATGGAGCAGATAATTGCTTAGCATTTGAGGTCATTTTTTTTTCTCAAAAAGAAAGTTACAAACTTTTTAAACACAGCGATCGAGTTACTTTGAAAAAAGGACGAGCTCGATTCTGCTGGAGCAGTTTCCAATTAATTTTCGGATATTCGAAAACTTCGACAGCATTTTCCGGAGCCTTTTTTTTTCAGTTTCACAAAATATTGTATAGTTTGTTTCACTGGGAGCTAAAATCAAAGAAAATAACTGTCTGTTAACGCCTTTATTGAAAAACATAAATCGTAATACAATTGTTGCTTTGCGTTTACTCAATTGTAAGGTTTACTTACTTATCGCGTAGAGAAGTTGCGAAATTCGCTAACTTCTAAGAATAAAAAATTATTATTAAATTAGTCAGCCACTTCATAAGCTTTCATTTGGCACCAGTTTAAAGGTATTTACAGTGTAATCCAGATGCGATACACGTGCACTTACATTTCATCTGTGTATGCTTGATGCACGCAAGTACCACCTCAGCAGTTTATCTCAAACCTGAGAAAAGTTTCGCGTTACATGTTTACACAGTCTTAAAGGTGGCCTCAAGATATTGCTTTGATCCAAGCTAAGAAATTCATAATGCAATATATCCGTTCCAAGGCCTAGGGGCTTTGGAAAGCGGTTAAACGAGTTTTCATTACAGTGGTGCTTTCCTCTGCAACAGCGTGTCTTTACACGCGGCTACGACACAGCCTAATGTTAGCTCAGTTTTTGCCACTTTTTAAGATAATAACCACATATTGTAAGTACGCATCATTGGGAAATAGCTTTAGAGTTTCTTAAAGAGGGTATTCTTGTTGTAATAAGTTTTTATCTTCCACTGCAATTTACTTGAGATTAACGTGACTGAATGTACACCATGTTTAACTAAAAAGTATATCGCAGCATCACATTATTCTCATATTATTTGGTGCTGTGAAGAAGGTTTTAAGCAGAATATCATAGTTTTAATTTATCCATTTCTAGCAAAACGTAAAATGTTTTTCGAATCAACCTACGTCCTGCTATTTAGGCCACCTGATCTCAGAGCTAAGTCGAAGGATGACACGGGTCACCTCACAGATGTCTTTCTTTCTTACCTGAGAACCTTTTCGTTTGAGCCGCATTGGAACAAGATCAAACTGAGTAGCAACTAATTTCTTCACCCTGACAACTCGCTACTCCGTCTTGCAAAGAACACTTCTGTTCAATTTATCTTTTACTTGTATTTCTTAAGCTTCATTTTCTTAACCGTGGAACTGAGTAACCACGTGTTATGACTATGTTTTTGTCTTGTTGTTCTTTTCTTTCCATCAACAGGTAATCATCTTTCAAACTTGTGGCGAAATAAATCTTTTTAACGCCCCCACGTCTATTTTCCTCATTTGTATCGCAAAAAGAAAATTACGGTAGAACTCGGTGTACATTGTGTTCTCCAAGTCAACAGCTTCTTTTCTTATTTCTCTCAAAATTAACCAACCTGGTTTTGCGCATTTTACATCTTTAGAAATGTAGCTATTTTCCTCAGCCACGGTTAAAGTTGGGTTTGTCTAAGTAGCATATGGGATCGCGATGCACGTAAGAGAAGAAGAAGAACGTTCACACATCAGTAGTCCAGTCATAATACCAATTAAGTGAGAGAAAGGTGGAAAGAGTTAATTTAGGGTACAATAGCTTCTTCTCGTTCACTTTGATTGGCTTGGAATTTCACTTTTGTTTTTGAGTAAGGAAGAGATATATTACATTTAAATTGCTTTAATCCCTTAAGCCCTGACATGAACGTGCATACTCTCCTTACTGTTATCCATACATCTGTTATGTCACTAGTGAGGAGGAATTGTTTAAATGCCAAGAAATCTTATCTGATCTTTAATGATCAATTCCCTTATTCTCATGACTTGAATGTTTGAACAAGTAGTGATAACGAAAAGAGAAATTTCATGTTTGTCACCATTTGTGGGTTTTGCAATAGTAGTGGCCTGAAACCTTTGAATGGGTTACAACACGGGGGTTTGCCGTCGCTTCTGCACTGTACTTAAAATGCTCTGACTCATAATTTCCGATAATACTAGAGGAAGATTTCAATGAAATCTCGAAAGAAGAGCAAGCCATTTTTACTGGTTAGGACGCTTTTCCCGTGACACAAACTTAATATTTGAAGTTAATGCAATCCATTTATATCCTGTCCATCCGTACCCAAAACACTTTTAAGATCTCTCAGTGCACTAGTATACTAACTTTAGCATAGTTTAGTGACATTATCTTTAGGTTTCTCATACGCCGGATTCAAGTGTGACGTTTGGCTTGTAAAAGACCGGCCACTTAAAGCAAAATAGCTGACAAATTCCATGTAGCGTCGTACTGCAAATTCGTTACGAGCAATAAGGAATAATATTTGGCCATTAACTGATGCCAACCGGTTAACGTCGGTGATTTCATTCTTTGTTTTGCTTAGAAAGCGGGAGTGACCACTGTGTTTTTGTCTAGGTAGTTTCTTAAGGCCTTACGTATTATGGCGTGATTGCAACTATATCTTTTCGATTTCAATTACAGGTGAATTCTGAACGTTTGAGTCCATTCATGTCATTTAAATGTTTCCTGTCCTTTTTCTTGGATTTGGCCAGGCGTTTAAAGAAAATAATGATGTGATGTAAAGTAACCTGAAAGCGTTTGGAAAGATCTTAGACTTAACGTTTCGAAAGACAAGATTGCTGAAATTTGAGACATTTGTGCTTGAAACGAAAGGCAACATGTTTGAACTAAAAATTCTAAATAGGCGGATAACGAATCATGAAAAATTGCTAACAAAACAGGCTTAACTTACGCTTCATAGCGGAACTGTTGTCAATAATTCATTAAGCGACTTTGCACTGAAAAGTAAAAATAGAATCAAACCTGTTGTCACGCTTTTTTTGGGTGGGCGTAATAAAATACTCGTTAACAGGTACATCCTAGGAACCGAACCCAAGCTTGTTTTTCTTCGTAAACAATTCTACAACAACGTTTTGAGAGCCTTACCTCAATTCATTTTACCTCAATTCATTTTATGATATGAAGAAGGCAAAACTCTGTGTAAAAACATCTTTTTATCGATACAAATTAAGATAATCTATCAATAAATTTTTAACACAACACACCTTTATATTTCGTATAGATAGTTTAACGTATAGATAGTTTAGATTGTGTCTAAAGAATCCTTTTACCTATGAACCAAGGAAAATTAAATGCATTTCTTTTCACTGAGAAACGATATCTGTTAAATCTGTTAAATTGGTTAAAGAATACAGAAAAAGGATGAATTTGACTTGTGACCAACTGAATTACCTTGCAAAAGCATCAGTGAGGACAGTATTCCACTTTTAAAGGGACAGTGTCCACGCTGACATATGTTATCTTTTTAAAGTAAGGCCAGTAGCTTGCATTCAGGTTGGTTTGGTGTCTTGAAAAAGTACGTAAACAATCGCCAAAAATGATGAAGGCAAAGAAATATAAACTTTGGAGAGAAAAATAACTACTAAAAAATTCTCAGTTCCATCATAAATGGCAATGTTAATTTCTGGACCGCTCATTACAAAATTGACTTTGATGCGCTGTAATCCACGGCCCTTGAAATCTTGCGCTTTATTCCTAATCGAGCTACTTGTTCTGTTTTGCAATTTACAGTTTTGTTATCAAACTTTAGTTTTAAGTTTGGTAGCTTTTAGCAACCCAACACGGAAATTAGGTCAGCGGCGGGCACTAAGAATAAAAATTTTGTCTCGCTTCATAAAAGTTCTCCATTTTAGCGCATGAGCTCATGAAAGATAAACGCATTCTGCTTTTCAATCAAAAATGGAGATCTGAATGGTTCAGACTTTTATGAGGAAAGAGTCACAGCTGTTCAATGCGAGCAGAAAAGCTTGAAGAAGGCGTTTGACCAATCAACTCACAGTAGGTGTCAGTCGAAAGGTAGTCTTCTTATGAATAAATAATAGCTTCGACTCGCTTAACAAGACCTGTTTAGCCGAGGAACCCTTGAAAGCTCAACGCATTCCTCTCAACTGCAAATCGGTATTTCATTGGTTAAAGACTTGGTGATGAGTAAACAATTGCTTAAGCGGAAACCGGAAAACTGCTCTGATCGAATCACCCGTGTTAGTATAATACGATTCAATTTTTTTAGTTGTCTAATACTGCGTGTTTTAGTGTTCTCTGAGGAACGCAAGCGGTCATACAGAGAAAATTAGAAGAAAAAAGCTACAATTATGGCCATTAGACCTTGGGACACTTGGTAATATTCCAATGAGAAGTAAGAAAATGTAATCTCCACTGTAATTAAAAGTCTTTTACAGGTTTTAAGACTATCTCTGCCCCCCCCTCCCCAAACAATGTTGAAGATCAGTCACCAGTTTCAAAACCTAACTTCAACATTGTACAGGGGGGAAGGGGGGGGGGGGGGGGGCGAGGTAAGAGTATTTTTCAAATGACGCTAACGGGACGCCATTTGAGCAAAGTGTCCCAAGAATTATGGTCATAGTTGTCCGAATGAGATCGATGATGAAATTGCCCAGTGTAACTGCAAACCAACCAAACTCTGTGACTTATGTACAGTTTCAGTAGTAAACTGTGGTTGCGGGCGTTTTGCATTGCAAATGGCACATGTAACACAAGAATAGTTGGGGGAGGGGTGGGCAAGTGTCATTCCAGTAAAATGTTGGTGGAACGGTTCTTGGTGTGTAAAATATAATACACTCGAGTGACTTTTCTCATTGAAAGACGAAGTTATCACACCAAAACGATACCCTAATTACTGTTAAAATAGAGAGAACGTACTTGCAACAAATGTAAGGCTTATTTTACGAAGTAATAGCATTGACTGAGCAAGCTTGAAAACGGAGTTTTATTGTCCCAACAGCAAATCAATGACGCTATAGGGTGCCCTGTTTACCCAAGTGACACAATTCACTCTGCATTTGAAAATATTTTCTTTCCGTTGAATGCTAATAAATCGCAGTTCCTCACCAGACACTTCGAACTGGAATTTAAGTCACGCGTATAATACGTCATGGTTAATGAGTAACGCCAACAGTACTCGGCAACAGTACTCAGCAACATTTTCTGCTTTTTCTCGTTCTAGAATAGAAAGAATCCCAGTAAAAGTGGTTCAAATGTATCACTCCTATTAGAATAATAGTTTAATCAGGTTTTCCATATCAATGATGCTCGTTTTGGTCGACTTTAGCACAGTACTCGGCATATTTGCACTAAAATAAACAAGACAAGGAATATTTACTTCTTGTTTATAGGTGAGTACTGTTGATAAAATTCGATAGCTAGGGATCATTCGAGACTTTTCAATCTCAGTAAGTTGAAGAAACTATTGCTAACATATTGCCATAGAAAACAAAAGTAAACCTGAATAATCTGTGTTGTTACGCCTGACAATTTGTGTGAGTACTGTTGCTTTTTTAGCTGAGTACTGTTAACGCAGTAATAACATAAACGTGTATGTTTCAACGCTCATATAGCGTTCCTCTGTTAAATCAGACTGTTTGTGAAAATAGCAATATTGCCTGTCATTGAACAACGCTTTTTTATATCAGTAAGGAAACAGAACCCTATAAACGCATATTTTAGCCCGAAAAGAAAATATGAAAAGATGTCATAAATACCACTTCCTGTATCTTCAATTAATAGTCCGCAAAGTAATGCCGCATGTGATGATAAAATATACTAACTACCCAGGACTGTGGCTTGTTCGAGCTATTTCCAAAACGAGACTGTCTATTTCTACTGGTCAAGGCTTATATTCTTAGCGACAAACGCTCTCTCTTTCAAACTGGTCTATAGACAATTATGGCCATTAGACCTTGGGACACTTGGTAATATTCCAATGAGAAGTAAGAAAATGTAATCTCCACTGTAATTAAAAGTCTTTTACAGGTTTTAAGACTATCTCTGCCCCCCCCCCTCCCCAAACAATGTTGAAGATCAGTCACCAGTTTCAAAACCTAACTTCAACATTGTACAGGGGGGAAGGGGGGGGGGGGGGCGAGGTAAGAGTATTTTTCAAATGACGCTAACGGGACGCCATTTGAGCAAAGTGTCCCAAGAATTATGGCCATAGTTGTAGGTAGGACTACAATAGGTTTCGACACTTTTAAATACATAACTGTGTGTCTTGGAAAAACTACTTCTTAACACTGGAAAGTTTTGATTGATAATTTCCAAACCAATATCACGACAACGTCTAAATTAACACTAAAGCGCAACGTTTTTTTTTAACTCGCACACTCAATATTGTGGTACGTTTGTAGAATATTGATCTAGTAGTCTTTGGCTACGTTTACACGGGACCGGTCCGGAACCGTTCCGAACCGAACCGGACCGGATCGGCTTCTGTTTACATGGAACTGTTTGGAACTGGTCCAGGTGTTTACACGGGACCTTTCTGGAACCAGTCCGGATCGGATCCGATACTGGACCTGCAAAACAGCAGGTCCAGTTTTGGATCCGTTCCGGACCGGTTCCAGAACGGTCCCGTGTAAACAGAAGGCCTATCCGGTCCGAAAATCGGACCGGATCCATTCCAGACCGGTCCCGTGTCAACATAGCCTTTAACTGTGTTCTGTTTCGAATACGCTAATCTGACTGGCTGAATCGTCATTTTCTAGTCACTGATAAAAGACGATTGTGCGCGTTTTGGACTCGGAAAGTCAAAATTCTTTTGATTTTTTGCACATCCGTCCTTAATATCGCTGTTTCCCGCTTCAGACATTTGAAGACATTTGAAGTTTCCACTTTACGATTTTATTAACAGACTTAAAGGTTAGGACCACCTCACACAGCTGAATTAACAGCAACACTGGAAAGCACTGCTCAATAGGTTTTATTTAAATGGCACACTTTAGGATTTTCGTGCAGTGTAAAGACTCAAACGTTAGAACAAACTGGCACAGCACAATAGAGTACCACAGGAAAGTACTTTTCAATAGCTTTCACTTGAATGGTCACACATTAGGATTTCATCCACAGACTCAAAAGCTACAACCACCTTGTCCAGCATAGTAAACAGCACCACGGGAAAGTACTGCTCAGTAGCTTTCATTTGATTGGTAACACGTTAGGATTTCATCCACAGACTCAAAAGTTTGAATCACCTTGTACAGCATAATAAACAGTACCACAGGAAAGTACTGCTCAGTAGCTTTCATTTGATTGGTCACACATTAGGATTTCATCCACAGACTCAAAAGTTACAACCACCTTGTACAGCATAGCACCACGGCAGAGTACTGCTCAGTACCTTTCACGTGGATTGTCACACCACAGGATTGCATATCCAGACTCAAAAGTTAGAACTACTTTGTACAGAAAAGTAAAGAGCACCACACGAAAGCACTGCGCGAAATTGGTCGAAATCTTTTGGATGTAATTCGCGAGCTGAACACATCTCACATAACAATGTTAAATAATTTGACGTCTAATTTCGAGAAATAAAATGAATCCTCTGAAACGAGTTTTGTTAGCTGCTAAGTATAAATATGCCATCTATTTGTGAGAGAAACTCCAGTTTACATCGACTGTTACTTGCGATGCACAAAGATCGAACATTAGAACATGTTATGCAATTAATATCGTGGGTGACAAATTACTCCTTAATTTTGGCGCGAAATTTCAGCGTTAATTTATAATTTCACATGTGAAATTACAAAATTGCTATGGCAACGGGCCTATAGCTCAGTGCCAAGATGAACTTCAAGACAAAAAGACAAAAAGACAAAAAGAAGAGATTATTTGTGATAGTCGGTGTGACAGCGAAACTTTTTGAACCGCAAGCCGGCAGTTGCTGAATGAGTGATTGACCGCGAACTCAGGGAAGTAATTCAGTGGATTTGGGCACTTCTTCGAATAGAATAAAGGTCAGTTTTAAATATAAATTTGCTTCCGAAGTTTACTTTCGTTAAAACAAGTTTTCTGTGCGTATTTTGGATGCATTTGTGAAGCCTTGCTCGATAGAGCAAGGTGGTGCTCGATTCAATGAATTTGCCGGATAAAACGCGGGTAACCTTTGCCGAGCAATTTGTTTTGGTACATTTCAAGTAAAATTTCAGAGTCTGGTTTTATTTTGCGGGCGGTTACAAATACACAAAATTGTCAAAGCGTACTAAAAACTACCCACAAGATTTTTTTCAGTAAGCTTATTTCACTCAGAAAATTGTGAACTTTGGCCAAACTGTATGCTTTAAACTTTTCAATGCTTGGAGTTCTCGATGTGATAAATAAGTCAAAACTCCACGATTGTGTGGTATAGATATTTATAAATAAGTTTACGATATCTTTCTGAAAATTTTAACGATGAATTATGTTAGGTATTTTATAACTTATGAGCATAAGAATATCAATATAATTCTTCAATTCTCTTGATTCTCTTGATTATAACAGATCAATTAACATTTTGTTTTTGAAACCAGGTTAAATGGGGCGTTTGTGGCATTCTGTGTTCTTCATTTTCCTGTCCGTGCAAGTAATCCATGCACAAATACCAAGGTATAGTATGCTTCGATTTTCTATTTTTTCCCTTTACTTATACATATCGGGATATTAATAACCAATCGGATATCGAAAATTTTGTTATAGTTGTGATTATCACCTTAGTCGTTGCCTTTTCAAGTACACCCCTTTTTCCTTTCGTTGTTTATACATTTGAGGATGCCAATCAGTTAATGGCTTTCAGTCGGCTGCGCCATCAACCATCGAACTTTCAACAACTCATTATAAAGATGGGACAAAGGCTATGAAGTGGACTTGGGCGAGCAAAAATGTGATCACACATTCAATTTCGGTAAGTTAAACGGTAAATATAATCGATCACAGTCCTGAAGAGGCTCTGTAAATATCGAGAATCGGCGGACAAGCTCAGGAAATCGAAAATCTTGATAACTTGCCAGAAGAACACTTTGGGGAGCTATCTTCGAAAATATTACTTAAACTTTCTGGAATTCTATTGTTTTCGAGAAATTCGGAAAAACGGTTTTGCTTAATTTATTACGCAATAATCAGGCTTAAAATGAAACAAATTGAAAGCGCTTGCTTTTAAACAATTTGCAACGCCAGAAAACAATTTTAATTTTAAATGATAGCAATACTCTTCTACTTTCTATCAATGGGAATTGCATGGAGTTTTGCTTTATTTATGTGGTTTGGTGGTTCTTTGAAACAAAGGCATTTTGCCCACTTCGGAAAAATGCAAAAATTGGTTAACTTCAGAGGCTTAAAATGGGTCTTGGCATGTCTAACATCGAACTGAAAAAGTTTGGCCCTACTTCTATTATGAATAAATTAAGTAAACACAATTGTCATTTTTGATGTCACAGCTGGCTGACACACTTCAATGATTCACAATCCTAGCTTTCTGATAGCGTTTCAAATTTTTGAATAATATGTCACAACACCTTGGGTAAACTTCGTTGGAGAATGGCAACCTTTAATTCGTAGATATTTGAAAAATTTTTGTTGTCTTCTGTTGTTCTTTACTGATCTTCAGAATAACTCGTGATCCTCAGTAATGGAACGTTTGGTCGTACTTGAGCTATTTTCGGGAAGAACTTCTCTAAACCTCGCAAACTTCGATGGAATTTCTTGGGTGGCTCAGGGAAGCAGATCAAAGTATACGGTATTCTTCGGGCTAACTTCGGAGATCATCATTGCAATTTGTAGTCGTGGGCATAACAACTTTGCACTCGTGTTTCAGTCGATCAGAATTAAAACCATTTTCAGTCTCTCTTTGAAAGTGCATGACGTCAGGTCCATTGATTTTTTTTTATATTGTCAGCCGGCGATCACTGGAGCTGAGCTTAGGAGAGGTGGAATCAAAGTGTGGCTTTACAACACTCATAAACGCGCTGGAGAGAATCTGACGGTCTCTTTTGAAGACTCCGTTCAATATTAGCCTGGACTTCAAGGTATTGAAGTAATTCATGCTGCATACATAATCTGACAAGGTCTAGTTTCTTTTAATTCCTCCTTGGGAAAAGTTGGCTAAGATTTTAAAAGTTGAAAGGACCAAGGATGCGTCAATAAGGTTAACAACCTTTTACTATTACCGTTGCGCGTGATGTTGATGGTCATGAAACCAAAACCCCACAGTCCCTCTACTGTCAAGTCTGTAACGGGCAAACTATTGGCTGACCTTGTAAAATGATTGGAAAAACCTTTGATTATTTTGTTTGTCCATTAGGGGTGATTGACAATGTTCCAAGTTGGTTTACGCTACGGTAATCAGGATTGGGTTGGTACTCCACATAGGTGTGCTTGACTTAATCTACTGAAGACAAATATTAGGCAGTTCACATAATTCATTTGAAATGTACATTTTCATAGTAACTCTATCCCATTACACACCTTCAGAGTTTTGTTTTGGTTTGGAAGTTAACAGAAAAAATCAAACAACAACAACAACAAATAAAAAACAACAACAACAACAGCAAAAATACCATAAACCAACAGAAACAAGTAATTGGAAATAACTGTAGCCCTGATGTCAACAGCGGATGCGTTTTTCACTGGATTATTCTTATTCAGATAACAAAAACCATCTAAGTTAAATAAAACATGACATTTACGTTTTCAATCTTGTTTACAGGGCTGGCGTGCAGTATGGGTTTGTTACGATGAAGCTCTTACGAATGACCGTGATGACATTACCATGATGAAAATAAAAGCACCCTCAACGTCTGCACCAACCCATCCTTTGTATATTGATCTACTGCGCTTAGTCAACAACTTGGCTAGACAATCACGTGACAAGATTGTACCAACACTTGATGAATCACAGTACAATTTAAATCATTTCTGGCAGCAAACTTATCGCTGGAGTCAGGTACATTTATAAATTTAACATTAATATTCACGTTTTACCCAAGGTCAAACAACACATAGGTCTTACGACCGCGTCTGCCAATATGCGTTTTATTGCGTATGCTAAATGTCTCATTCATATTTTCGGGCCTTATCCAATATTATTTACACAGCTGATCTATCTTTTGTGCAAGATCCTCAGTGTCGTCAAAGTCACCGATGCATTCCTAAAAAATGCTTTATGCTTTACGATATTCCATTTAGCCACGAAATTAGAAAAATCTATTATCGTTTTTAACCTGAGATTCATTCCTTGGACAAGTGATTTTGAATGTGGGTTATAACCTTTTTATTCATGGAAACTCTGGACTGTTACCTCAAGTTAAGGCTACCAAGTATTGCTTTTTTTGTGGTACTCGTTCTCATCAAAATGCTGGTGAACATGGTCTGGTATAGAGTAACGGTCTCAGAGTTCCAGCGGCACACATTTACCCGAGAATATACAGCGTTCTCCCCACCTCCTGGACTTAACTACTTATCAATTAAGACAGGTTTTCAATAAGCTATCATTAATCTACCATCCAGGTACTCCTTTGTATCCTGACCAATCTGAGTACAACGTCCGAAAGTTTGGTTTCGTCATGGAAAAGGTTTTGCTTCCATTGGCTCTGGATTATCATATACGGTCACGCGTCAATGAAGTGAACGAAGTAGTTGCTGCAGAGTTGATTAATCTGAACGGAGACGCCAGCGCTATGAATGCGGCTGTTCAGGTAGAAAGTCAATTTGTAGTACAGTTGACTCCCGATAACTCGTACCTTCAAGGGAAAACAAAAAAAGGTTCGGGGGAAGGGATTCCTGCTGACACCAACTGACACACTTTGTGTAACAGAACATCAAGAAACTGACACAAGGACAATTAGACGCTTCGCAATACATGCTGCTCAATTTTTTTTGAAATTTAATTCAAATTAAATTCAGTGTTATGGAGTATGTTTTGTCTCATTACACTTTGACAAACGAGGTTCGAGTTATCGAGGGTACGAGTTCAAGGGTAAAATTACTGTAAATGTATGGAGTTAATTTTGGTTTGAATTAGCGCGAGCTTCGCGTTACCTAGGGTTCGAGTTACCTGGAGTCAACTGTATACAGCTATTTCGATTAGCGTTGTCAGACGAAAGCTTAAGCCTATATGACAAGACCGCAGGGTAACATGGGATTTTTATGCCTAAGTTCACCAAAATCTGTAGTACCTTGCTTGCCTTACAATAGCAAAGTATATGGGAGAGTTTTTAAAGTATTAAAATTAAACAAAGAGCCTGAAAGAATTTTTTTCAGATAGAATTTTCCTCCAAAGCGCAATTTTTAATCCCACTCATCTTTTGGATACACGTGGAGCGCGTGCATGGTATGTAAATTAGAAGTAGGAAAAACAGCATCATGAAAGATATGGAAAATGAATTTTTGCACTTCATAACAAGAAATAACTGAAAATGCAACGCCAAATCAGGATTGCCGCTGACAATAATCGGATGGTACCTATTTATTACTTGCACCAGGAAATTCAAAGTTCCTGACCAACTTCTGACAACCGTGAAACTAAGACTGATTTGCAACTACCCACACTACCCTTCGGTCTTGTTGCGTAAGCTTGAGTTGATCTGACAACCTTAATTGAAATAGCTGTATCATAACATTATTAAAATCAGCTAATTGCATTTTAGTATTTGTTCAGAACTTTTTTTTGTCAAGTTATCATCTCTATTTTCTACACAGGTATTTCGCACCTAAGATTCATATAGATAATCCCTCTCTCTAACGACCTCACTGAATGATGCTTCCACCGCTTCCATTATTTCTTGTGTGAAAATAGTAATGAACTACACTGGTAAATTTCCTTCAACATGTCCTCATATCTTATACACTCGATTGAAAAAACGTACGTTGTCGCATGAAAAGTATAAACCCTTAACGATGAGACCTAATGGATTTATGGGTAGATGTATATTCCATTTGCATATTCAAAATAACAGACTGTTCTTTTGCGACTGATGTTGATTGCAGCGAGTTGCACGTGGTAATGGAAGCGGTGCAAGCCTTTCTGAAAGTGGGCAAGTTAGTAACCAATAAGGCCCAGTTTGAACGCCATACAATGCGAAATTTGCTGAAGTTTGCATCTGTTCACGAACTAAAACAACTTTTGCTGGAAAACTATTCGGAAATAAGGAAATCCCGTGTTGTTGCAGTACTGTGTTAAAACAATCACTCACTGATTATGCAAATGCAGTTATTATACGAACACTTCCCATACTTATCATACGACAATCGAGTGTACACACATGCTATGCCTAAATTATGTTCATCTGGGCATAGCCATCCGCTATCTGAGAACGACGACAATTTAATTTCCAGTTTATTTATTCAGTTTTGAACAGCGAAAGTGTAAATAAAGTGAATATTTTATTATGATTTTCCAGCGAATAGCGGGTTCTGACTCCAGAAGCCACGCACCTCTTCGGAACCTGTAATTTTATTGGCTTCCTATATCACGCACCTCTATTGTTTTAAGGGCTAGGGTCATTGTTTTATTGTTTGTTCTTTTGTCTTCTCAGCCAATCCTGTTAAGCCTTCCGATAGGTGCGTACCGCCTCTCTGACTCAGAATTGCACAGTATTTTACTAACGCCTTGGGTTCAGCAACACCATACACAGAAATGCAAGTAAAGGACGCCATCAACGAACTGAATAACAAGCGAAAGGAACGTCTGATGCTTCTCCTTGAGTACGTTGAGGATCAAGGTTGGTTTCCATTAATTGTTATCTTGTTCTAGGAGAGCCAATTAGAAGCTGACAAATTTGTGATTATCAGTCTACTGGAGTAGTACGTATTAAAACACGAATAGCCCCACAGTTGCGTACTGCTCAATAGTTTTCCTATGAATTGTCACACTTAGGATTCTGTTCACAGACGCAAAGGTAAGTGTGGTCGGCAGTTGTATTCGGCAGCATACATGCACGGCTTTATTAGAATCCGATCCGCTAACAAGAACACTACTTGTTACAAGCTCTGTTTACATCATGTCAGAGCTCAACTATCCAGAAAATTCCTTACGGTTACATGAGATTCTATTTAATGACTGGGCATAATCCAGCACATTCTACTATTAGAATGTTCCCCGACACTCGGTTATCTGTACAGCATAGTTAAACAGCACCGCGGATTTACTTCTCGACGATTGCTTTTATTTGAATTGCCACATTTCATCCACAGTCAAAAATTAACGTAATAAGTGGGAACGTCATTAAAGACTTTGTAGGAGCAAAAAGGGTAACACTTTCAATTCCAAGATTGTGTAAAATACACACTGGAAAACGGGTAACCTAACTTAACTTTATCATATCCTGTTCAGGATATCCACAATAACAATCCATTTTGGAAGATTGAAATTCTGGAAACCAGAAAGCACCTCAGGAAATTGCAGCTCAGTAACCTTCAATTGAAAGTGATGAAAGTGTGAAAATAGAATGATATGAGTGGAGAGAAAAACCGCTCAGAAAAACATTCTGAGTTCCAGATGGGATTCGAACCCATGATCTTCCACACTCTAGTCGGATGCTCTAACCACTGAGTTACTGGGAAGTCTAGTGGTGAGAAATGCTCATTTGTGGGCTATGTGACACAACGACTACATCGCCCAATCACATTATATCAATGCGACCAAGCAAAATGAACGCTTTTGGGCAGTACTTTCCATGCAGTACTTTTCACAAAGTGATTGTAAATGACTGTGGATGAAACATCAAAGTGCGACTATTTAGTTGATTCTGCAAAGGAAATTTGAAATTAAGCGTATTTTTTACTTCGTCAGGTTTCACTGAGGGCAGTACGATTGGTTCTCTGGACCACGAGATGAACAACGCTGGAGCAGGATTCATGAATGCAGTTTATGTGTTGAAGCAAGTGTAGCAAGCTGCAGGCAAAAAGTCAGACTACGTTGCTACCATGAAAGGGTTTAATGACTTCGGCGAGGTATATCAAGATCCATTTGAGTACGCTGGAACGACTGCTGATCGATTGAGAACCATTTCACTTTGGAGGTTGGTTGCCATCTATTTCTCTCCTTACCATCCGTTGCCAATGTCAATTGCTAGTGCACTTTCTAACAATTTTTAACAATTTGGAAATTATTTTTAGGTTTCGGTTGATACAAATATCCTTGAGCTCTCCTTAATGATGCTAAAACAGTTGCGGCTTTAATGACCCTTCACAAGAGAATAGATTAATTAAGGAGAAATAGCACTAATGCAAACTCACAAACGCCGACCGTCACGACCGTTTAAAAAAGAGAAATGTAACTCGCCTTGTTTTTATCTATTTTGTTTTTGTTTTTAGAGCACTCCTTTTGAGATACAATACTTGCGACATAATAAATATATTCTGAAACCATTTATTTTACTCGCCGTCATCTGAGATTCATGTCTTAAGAAAACAGACTTAATTCAAATTATTAACATGAACGACACTAAAAACTTCAAGCGTAAAGGTTACTGAACAAGAATAGAAATCATATTATTGAAAAGTGAATTAATTAAAAATACTGACATGGAAATCACTAAATCTTTTCATGGTTTGCTTTTCTTTCAAGAAATTAACGTCTTATCTACCTTTTTGTTGTTCTGGGAACATTTCTAGATCTCTCTGAGAAAAGGCGGTACGTCTTATTTCTAGCTCAGCTATTGACCTAAAAAGCAGCAAAAAGTCTCTAACATATGGTCACCTTAAGAAGGAAACAGACATTTGCAAGCGTTAAAGCGCTTTATGATTCGGATTCACCTGTCTTATTAATTTTTAGGTTGTTTGCTGTGCTCATGATGCATACGAGTACAACCAAAGAAAAACAGGCGAAAATCCGCGACATGGAAGCACTTGGCCGATGGTACGCCATCGCTGTGACCCCCAATGAAGGACTTTCAGGAACCCTAAAGCCTGATTACGTCAGATTTCATCACAACAGCTACTATGCTTCTGCGTACACACCTCATACACCTCACGCTGTACACAAGGCAGCTCTTACCCAGTATCTCCTCAGTGGAACAGCTTTTGAATTTAGTAAGATACTCTTTCTTCTCATCTCTTGCTGAAGGTGTCAATTACTCCCATTACCCCCAAGGGTGTGTAAATTCAAACGTCTCGATCCACCGTCCCTTCCCTGGTAAAGAAATTGTCAAATTACATCTGAAAAAAATATCGGGGAAAAGACATCGTGGAAAGTTGCTCAGTAGTTTTCATTCAACTACTGACACTTCAATGGCGGACTTAAGGGTAGGCCCCTTGAGGCACGGTCCACCCTTCCCCCCGCCTTCAAACCCGCACTTTGGTTTTGTTTTTGAAATAATAATGCGCATTCAAACTTAAAACAAAAAGGGAAAACGAAAACAGCGACAAGACAAGTACATCAAGTTTGCCAGAAAATCTTATCGATTCCCTCCCAAAAAGACCCTTTTACTTGAGATTAACTTCAATGCGTACAAATCGTTTTTCTTCAAGAGTCCATCACTGAATGAATGTTTCATTTAAATCCCTTAGCTTAGAGATCGAATCTAAGCCAGTTCTTTTGGCAATACACTCCTGTCAGAACCGAGGAGTTTTAAAATTAATCCATTAACTCTTATGCTATACCTGATTTGTGTTCCGTTAAAGGTGCCGAGACCAAGGGACATATAAAGAAAGGACTTGAGATCATGACGTGAAGTATTCCTCTCCAAACAGCGTTTCTGGTCGATTTCTGGGATTTGATCGCGCAATTCTAGCAAAATCGTTTCCTGCCTATGCCTATATCAGCGCCACTGCTCCAAATGCTGGAATGGACGGCTCCCTTAGGGAAATTACTACTGTAGATGCTGACAACATCAAGCTGTTTTTGCGACTATACGACACAGGTTTCGCTTGTTTTGTGCATTTTATTGAATGATTTTTAACTATGGAGGGCCATGATTTGTTGTCATTTATTTGCTCCCTCAAATGCAACCTCTTTGGTGCAACAATTGTAACAAGGGCCATCTAGATAATTAATGAAAACTAGTCGCATTCTCGCTCCATCTGATTCTTCTATTTTTTTTTTGCTGTTAAAATTTCAAATTTGTGACAGCCGATCTGACTGAATTTTGCAAGCTGACAGTATTTCTTATTATAATGTTTTTACTCTTGAATAGGGTCACAGTTGAAATGTTTTAAAATTTGCATTAAGAGCGCTTGTCTGTAAAAATCAAACATAACGCGGCAAGGGTGGAAAATTCGATTTCTTTCATATTTTAATGTTAGATAGGTTAGGGTATAACTAAAATCACTGGATACTTTTTTTGGCAAAATATCCTTTTATTTCAAAGAAAAATGCAAATAACGAACTTCCGTTAAAATCGCCATTTGAAGCAGTAAATCATGACATCAATTTGAGGCGTTCGCGTGCAAAAACAAATCCCTCTGTCGTCTTTTAAACACTCAATTTTACTTTTGCAATCTCTCAAGAGCTTCAAAACTGATTTTGGTAGAAACTGCGTTGTTCTTTGTGTTTGACATAATTTAATTTTGAAAGTATATATTTCTCATCAGGAAAAGTACTTCGTGAATTAAATTATTTTTCACCATGTGCTAAACCTTCAAATCGATTCAGCTTCTGGCTGTTGAATTAAGAAAAGATGTTCTCAGGATTGCTGCAAAAATTTCTTTGGGCAAATGATTGAGAGCGACGCGAGAGCTTTTCAAAGTTCGTTAAAATGCAGGTTGTTTGACCTTTCTTGGCAACAGTCCATTCGCGAGTCACGCACATATTTTAATGTGTTTTGACGCATATGAGATCGAAAACGCCAAACAAAAAAACAGTTCGAAGTGCTCTTACCTCATTTGCTGTAGAGGACAGGTCCAGAGGCCATTTCCGAGTGATTCTCTTGCCGTTCGACGTATTTTGGTCCTGTTGATGCCATCCAATGAACACCGCCAACTGGGTCAGTGTATTGTAAACGGTCGAACAGCTCAACAACAACCTTTCTTCCAAAACGTTCGACATCTTTCTACACTGTGACATCTTACTCAACAGTTCAGTTGCTGGTCAGTGTTGTTTAGTTGGCAATACACAAAAAGGTTTTTATCACCACATGTCGCCGCTACCGTGGCCAGAGTTCTATCTAGAGCCGCGTCACGCAATACAAATCATCGGAATGGACATTTTACTAGAGGGTAGGGGAAGGGCAAAATCTGCTCTGATTCTTTTTAAACGGCTCAGGGTTCGAGAAATGGGAGGTACTAGTAATGGACCAAAAATACGAAACAAAATTAGTGCTACATTTAGGCACCTCAACCTCCCGTGCCAGAATGCAGAAAAAGTAGTGACCCCTCGGCGTGAGTTGTAGGCATGCAAATAACAATGTTCGAACACGAAAATTAGCTAAAAAGGGTACGTGTAGTAGCTTAAGTTAAAAACCTCTTCAAAATGTCGAGTCCAGAACATTAAAATCGTTTTTATCAGGGAAATTGTGATGTGACTAACTAGTTTGTGCTTATTGTTTTGGCTTAGAGGGGGGACCTCGGACTGTTTTTTTCACAAATCATACATATTTACATACATGAATTGCTTCGTTACACAGAAGACGGTTGTTGTTGGTTCCATTTTCTTGTTGTCGGAGTTTGTGGTTACAACACCAGACGAATCAAAAGCTTGAAAACAATTGTTCCCTTAGTTTCATGCACCAAGAATACCCAGGCCCGTGGAAGGGGGAGGTGGGGGGGGGGGGGGTGCTCGAGTCCCCAGAAGTTTTGGAAGTTGAAAAAACATGACAATAAATGAGCCCGAATAGTCTTAAATGCTGATGCTAAAAGTGTCTTTTATTATTTTACAACCTTCAACAGGGTTTGACATCTGTTGAGTCACTAGCCACCGGGCAAGTGGGCTTCAAAAATCTACTAGCCCACCGCACATTTCAGTCGCCCAGGTTCCTTCTCAATGTCTTTCTTCACCCATATCACCTTGACCCTGGCAGTATAGCTTTACTGTGAAGGACCTTAATGCCTTTAATAGCTAAGCGACTAATGCGTATCTGCTGCAAGCTTTAAGCTCATTATGTTGTTTTAAAACAAGTCTAAGGAACAAAACTATTTTTATCTCACCAATCGAGTGATAAAAGTTACGTAAACGTTTACGAGCGTTAGGTAAAACAGGTCCAAGATTCGTAGCTTGGCTGTCGAAATGTTTCAATTTTAACAAACCTTGTAACTTTAAGGGTACTTTTTTAAAACTGATGCTATAAATCTGGAGGATGTTGCCAACAACTTTGTCGGCGAAAAAGCAAACAGGAAGCAGCTTTTTGGCAAATTGTCAACGAAGGATGCCCCCAAAAAGGTGTCGTGTTTGACGAAATCGACACAAACTGTGGCATTGTGAACAGAATTAGTATCTATGTGCATGAGTGTGTATTTTGAAGGGGGGGGGGGGGAGGCTTTGACTAGGCCAATTTGATCGCAGCATTTATTTCAGCCTTGGTGCGGGCCTGATACCACAAGTTACAAGTCAGTTTTTACAACGAACGCTTGAATACAATGACGATATGTCCCAGCCATCGTGCAAAACTTGGAATAGTGTCTAGCAGAAGCTGCAGCACAAGGGGCCGGATCACGGTAAGGAAAAGGAGAGTGGCCAAAAAGTGAAAGAGGACTGGGGAAAAAGGGATCTGAAATTATCTTACGCGGGACTGGTTCGCTTGTAAAAGTTGGATCAGGTGAGTTTTATATTCGCTTGTGGTCTATCCGAATATTAGCCAGGTTATCGATGGAAGCCTCACTCTTCTCTTCGTCCTCATTAAGGTGTATGTAGAACGTGAAAGACGTAACAGACGTTTAAGGGCAAGATGCTTGACGTATTTCTGTTATGATATCCTCATATCCATTATGATAAGTATGCTGGCTGCTATGAGAGATCTCGCTCACTGGGAACCTGTCTCAGTAAGATTCGTAAACAGAAATTCAGGAACACAACCTCATTTTTTGTTACCATGGTTACGTGCCATATTCACAGTCTTCAAACAGCACTGGCGTGCTGCTAGAAGCACCAGTCCTTAGTCAGAACACAATAATGTAGACTAAGTCAAACAGCTGACAAGAGAGCACAGTTAAAAACTTCGATTGCACCCATTTGTTATGAAGAGAGAACCCTTCCTGTCCAAAACTCCATCCAACCCTTTAACAGCGAGCTGACTTTCAATCCTGATATAACTGTTCCTTGTACCGGTCCTGTGCCAGCTGAGAAGCGGCAGACTGACACCAATGATCATAGGTAGAATACCCACTCGTCAATTAACAAAAGGGAGCCCCTTGTAGTTATAGGTTTTCCCCGTATTAAAGTTGGGTCTAGTTAATAATAGCGCCACTTCTGTTGCACCACTCACCTGTAACCATGTCTGTAAGCTTGTACAACGGTTGGCCGATTGCGTTTCAGACTACTAGGCTAGGGTAGCAAATACAATTTTTAATGGTTGTAACAACACTGGTAATAAGTAAGAAAGACACACAACGCCATTAGAACCACGAATAATCCCTGCAATTAACACTGTATGTTATTTTACTTCACCTCAAAGGTTTTGCCCTTCCAATACCCGCTAAAATGCCTTTGATACGCATTGCGTGACAAACCAAAGACGCACGCGGTGCCATCCACGTTTGGTCCCAATTTAGCAGTCAAATCTGAAAATGCTTTTGTGCACTGAAAACTGAGCAACACTCGTATTAAATCAACTGAACCGTTGAGTAAGATGTCACAGTGTAGAAAGATGTCGAACGTTTTGGAAGAAAGGTTGTTGTTGAGCTGTTCGACCGTTTACAAGACACTGACCCAGTTGGCGGTGTTCATTGGATGGCATCGACAGGACCAAAGTACGTCAAACGGCAAGAGAATCACTCGGAAATGGCCTCTGGACCTGTCCTCTACAGCAAATGAGGTAAGAGCATTTCGAACTGTTTTTCTGTTTGGCGTTTTCGATCTCATATGGGTCGAAACACATTAAAATATGTGCCTGACTCGCGAATGGACTGTTGCCAAGAAAGGTCAAACAACCTGCATTTTAACGAACTTTGAAAAGCTCTCGCGTCGCTCTCAATCATTTGCCCAAAGAAATTTTTGTAGCAATCCTGAGAACATCTTTTCTTAATTCAACAGCCAGAAGGTGAATCGATTTGAAGGTTTAGCACATGGTGAAAAATAATTTAATCCACGAAGTACTTTTCCTGATGAGAAAAATGTATACTTTCAAAATTAAATTATTTCAAACACAAAGAACAACGCAGTTTCTACCAAAATCAGTTTTGAAGCTCTTTAGAGATTGCAAAAGTAAAATTGAGTGTTCAAAAGACGACAGAGGGATTTGTTTTTGCACGCGAACGCCTCAATTTGATGTCATAATTTACTGCTTCAAATGGCGATTTTAACGGAAGTTCGTTATTTGCATTTTTCTTTGAAATAAAAGGACATTTTGCCACAAAAAGTATCCAGTGATTTTAGTTATACCCTAACCTATCTAACATTAAAATATGAAAGAAATCGAATTTTCCACCCTTGCCGCGGAATTTTGATTTTGTCTGATTTTTACAGACAGGCGCTCTTAACAACGACTGCATGCCAAGACAATTTCTGTTCCAAAAGGAGGTCGGCTTAGTGGCTTTGTTCCACACGGTAAAAAAACATGTGCAGTTCCTACTGTAGACCTTAATAGATTGTCTGGCTGATTGAATTACGTGACGTATATACCAGTAACTCACTCATACTGTATGTTGACATGAATTTTAATTAATTAACGCAGTTAAGAAATGGAATGCGGATGTACTTATGATTTATCTCTTTTTATCTGTCTGTCTGTCTGTCTGTCTGTCTGTCTATCTGACTGACTGATTGACTGACTGATTGACTGACTGACTGACTGTTTGGCTGGCTGTTGGCTCGCTGACTGACTATTTGACGATTTTGCTTACAAACATTCTTGTAAATTCTACTGCAGGTGAAAGCACTGTTAATGAATACTTGGGCGAGGGAAAGATTTTTACTTCGATTTACTACCTTAACTCAATCGGCTTCATCAACATTATTGAGGAAATCAACAGCAAGGCACGCGATATGAGTATCGAGGCGGAAGCTTCTCCGACGGGATTCTGGGCCTTAAATTACGCAGCTTTTGTCGTCCAACGACGAGAAGACTGGGCAGTCAGTATCAAGGGATTCAACAACTATGTTTGGGACTTGGAGTCAGCTAGCAATAATAATGTTTACGGGCTTTACCAGAGTCACGGAGCGCTGCTTGTAGCAAACAGCGAGGCAGCTCTTCAAACCCATGATATCGAAAATGGCTGGGACTGGACACGACATCCGGGTACGACAACGATCAAACTGGAAGTTAAACAGCTGAAGAGCGAGAACCGCAGGTTTGCTTGATTTAACTCTAACTTGCCATTCACGCCTAAACAAACTATACTCAAACCAGTTTAATCACAATTTATAATGATACACATCTTTGTCGTGGTTCGAAAAATAGTACTGAACAAAATCCCTCAACAGAGTGTATAACAACATACTTTCAATCTTCATCTGCCATTTAGGCTGCAGAGTTTTACAAAGGTTTTCCAATAATTTTTCACATGACATGAGATCTTAGCAAACTAAAAGAACTCTTTCTTCTAAGCTAATAGCTCCAACGGATGACTCAAAGAAACCAACTAAACCAGTGAAAACTGTGGACTCAAAGAAATCAACTAGATACAATTCAATGGCATTCGTTTGTACGGAGCACCTTTCTAATATATTTTGAGAACAAATAATTTGACTAACGCAGCAACAGGCTTCTGAGCCGTTTTTGTCGTCGAAAATTGAACGATGGCAAATGTTTACAAAAATGCTTTTGAAATCAGAAGCTTAAAAGGTTAGCAGCAATTAGTGATTTGCAGATACTTGCGTTTAAAACTAAGAAAGTGATTGCACGCTTCCCAGCTCATCTGAATTGGTTATATGTAATCGTTGTAAACCATTTTCTCTCTATATTGTGATATTTAAACGCAACTGTTTAGCATCAATTTCGCCGCACCTTTTGCTTAGTAATTGGCATGAAACTATGTGCATTTAAGGACGACCAACTACCGCTTTGCATGCGTTTACGCTGCAGGATGAGTTTTGGAAGCCCTGACTTGGGTTCACACTAACTTCTAAGACCTCCCAAACTCTCGTTTCTGCCTCAGGCGAAGTAAACGCTCGAGTGATTTTTCGCTGTTTTGCTCTCACACTTCTTACATGTATTGTATATTGTATTTTGTTTGTTTTTAACTTCGTTCCTGTTCTTCCGGGAACGCTGTTGTTTTAGAAAGCTTATTTTTTTTTCAATTGAAGAAAGTTGCGAACTGCATTTCATAATATCTCTACAGATATTACCAGCCGAAGGAACTAGCTGGCGGACTCTGGTTGGTCGGAGGTGGAGACAATCCCACTGGAGTGTTTGCAATGGACTTCTTCCAGCCTCCTTACCAGTGGGAGACCGGTGCCTTTCAATCGACTTTGCCTTTAAAAAGAGCGTGTTCTTTGCCCGGGGGGGGGGGGGGGGGTTCTTTCCAGATTTCATTATCGTCTGCCTCGGCAGTGGAATTACTTCAGCCAACAGCTCTTCTCATATCACTCAGGTACATAGTTCTGTATTTTTCCTCTGCACAGAAGAAAGTGCGACCGTGGATATGCAACATGTTTTCTTTAATTTTATATTTGGTGAAATGTAAAATAAACAGCACCACAGAAGGGTATTTCTGAGAAGCTTAAATTTACACCTGACTCAGAATCAGCCACAGACCCAAAAATTGGAGCTACGTTACGTGACTCTACTCCAACAGCAGGGTGCACCAAAATCTACGTTCGATCGTCCTGAATACAAGCAGAAATTTAATTCGGGCAAGAAGGACTTTCATATGACTGGGAGAAGCGTTTTCCTCCCTTGTAGACTACAATCACTGGAAAAGAAGTGATAAAATTCTTACCAGTTTTGCCATTTCGTGTTCAATACATTTGGTACCCATGAGCCTCACTTTAGCGTTGCAAGATATTTTGCGACGTTAATTATTTTGCGTTTTTTAGCGACAACTGCAAAAAAAAATTGTCAGGAGTACCCTTAGTATTTTAATTTGGCTGGTTTAATTATTCGTGAATGGCAGGTCATAATAATAAAACCAGGAGCCCATCTTGTAAAACTGGTATATAACAAAACATAGTGTTACCTTCTTTTTTATAGGGGGTCTTCTTGCTCTTTATCTTGTTTGAGCGTTTGACAATAATACTAGTATTTACTACCCTTTCGTTTCTCTTCTTTTTTTTCCAGACGACCTTGTTCCAGAACAAGTTACTGGGTGCTTCTAATCCTTCATCGATTTATGTCAACACCGCAACTCATTCACTCGGCACAGACCTAACTAGACAGCCTTCTTTCTTTGGGAATAATGCTACACTCTTAGATGTGAACGCTAAATAACATGCAATCAAACCAATTAATCCCTCCTATTTCAAAGGTCTCAAACTCCAAATTGAAATTTCCCAATAAAATTTCCAATTTCATCATGTATAATAATGCAAAATACAGTGGAGGACCGCCTGACGGACACTCGCTTATCACTAACGAAACATTTTTCTAACCAGAGGACACACTTCCATACCAAGTTAACTACACGTTACCAACGGGTTATTTGTGCAATGGATATTGTCGTTTTTCAGCCCGTCTGACAAAGTCCGTCATGGTTATTAAGACCAATTTATGTTAACATAAATTGTAGTTAATCAGGGACGGCGGAGCGTATTTTGAAGTGGGGGGGGGGGGGGGGCTGAAAACGAGCGCCGGAGGGTAGGGGGTAGGGGGGTCTGGGGGCATCCTCCCCCAGAATATTTTGAAATCGAGAGTCTCGGAAATTGCATTTACAGCATTCTCCGCGAGATACTTCTTGAAAAAATTAGCCTGGATAAAGCGTAAAATGAAAGGTACATTTAGTGCTTACAGCAATATTTTGGAGGTTATTTCTCAGCCTTGCGGTCTCCTACGCTAACCTGCGGTTTTTTGACACAAGCTTTCCGTCTGTGGGAAGGAAGCACACGCTGAGAAAATGTTAAAAATACGTAAACGCGAAAAGTTTCCGATGAGGTTTGTATAAAGTTGTAGCTTTGTAAATTCTTGTGACTTAATCAAGCAATAACAATTTAAACACTATTTTCATCTGGCAAATACTCTTATGTATTTTCTCGAATAACTACATACTAAAACAAAATAAAATGTCATCCTCCTCAAAAGTGGGGGGCTAAAGCCCCCCCCCCCCAGCCCCCCCGGCTCCATGAGTGATCAGTTTGGGGTTGTGTGACATGCAGTAAGATAGAGGGTAGAGTTTCACGGTTCAAAGTTCTTGGCGATCACATGCGTAAGTAACGCAACTTGTAGGCTGAGCCAATCAGAATTCGTGTGTGTTTCACTGTCAATCAACTTACGGGCATTGAACACGAGTCTTGTGTTCATTCATTCCTTCGCTGCTAGCCGGCAAACTTTATCTCGCTTTGTTCGAAGAAATTGCTTTGCCCAGCCTCCCTCCCTTTGGCTTAAGCGTGCCACACACCCAAGAAATTAGAATGTTTTGTAAACAAACGGTAACTTACCTTATTCGATGTATCTAGTTCGGCCTTTGTCCACCATGCTAAGAGATCAGCTCTTAGTTTCTTGGACCATGGACCAAGTATTCTTTGAGTATTTTGAGTATCCCACAATAGCTATAGGGATCTCCTTATATAATATGTTATAGTTAGCTGATATGTTATGTTACAGTTAGCAGCCAACGCTGCTCGGACTTCTGCAGTTTATCTGCATCAAAGAAACCTTACGAACTGATCATCCCTGTCTAATTTCAAGAACTGCATAATTAAAGTAAGGACTTAATCTTAGGTTTAGAGTTGTTTCTTTCTGAAATTCTTTTGCAATTGACATAAACAAATAAACTTTGGGTTGGGATGAAGCGCTCCCATATAGGTCACTCTTGGCCCCATAGACTCACAGAATGGATGGGTTACCATGGTAACCACGAGTCTAAACTTCCTAAGAAGCTCTCCCAGGGGATTGTTACCCCTGGAGAAGAGTGGGGATTGTGATCCCTGACTAAGGACCTCTTTCAGGGTATTGTGACCTGCAGCCCTGGGGAGGAGTAAGGACCTCTTTCAGGGTATTGTGACTTGCAGCCCTGGGGAGGAGTAAGGACCTCTTTCAGGGTATTGTGACCTGCAGCCCTGGGGAGGAGTAAGGACCTCTTTCAGGGTATTGTGACCTGCAGCCCTGGGGAGGAGTAAGAACCTCTTTCAGGGCATTGTGACCTGCAGCCCTGGGGAGGAGTAAGGACCTCTTTCAGGGTATTGTGACCTGCAGCCCTGGGGAGGAGTAAGGACCTCTTTCAGGGTATTGTGACCTGCAGCTCTGGGGAGGAGTAAGGACCTCTTTCAGGGTATTGTGACCTGCAGCCCTGAAGAGGAGTAAGGACCTCTCTCAGGGGATTGTGACCTGCACCCCTGGAGAGGAGAAGGGGTTGTTACCCCTTACTTAGCTAGACTAGTGATTTGCTTAGTGACACTGGCCTATTGGTGGAGTACTTCATTCCCAACCCCATTACCCTACATATCATGTTGTGTTGTTGTTTCTCATGGGTTGGGAGCATTAACATCCCCAATGCGGCCGAACAAGGACTCAGTGTTGCCATCAGTCTTCAGACATCCAGGGATCAAAGAGGACGAAAAGATACTTCCGCTCGATATGCTACAGCATGGCTCGATCATGTTGTCGACCCGAATGACAAGGGCTACGAATACACTATACCTAGTGAACAAGCCTCAAATCTATATTCGGGTCAGTGACAGTCAGTGAGCTTCATCCTTCAATCTATCTTTAATGAACTTCAGAAACCTTCGGCTGATTCTTCGAAATCTTCCTAACCTCGGTTGATTCAGTCCACCTGTTAGGGTATTCGAGTCTTTTGCGGAGGAACTTTGGAGGTATTCTGAACTAAGTGGATATAATCTTCGGTAAACTTTCCGGGAACTTTGGCTGACAGTTCGGAAGCCGTAAGGGTCGTCGGGTCTCATCGTTGTAGTTTGAGTCTGAAAGCTTTTGAGTAGTAGGTAAATGTGGTACTACATGTTCGCTGTTCTAGTTTTCTTAGGGTAAGATTTTACAAAATGTGTGGAATTTGTTCTAAATGGTGCACTGAATTTGTCTCATAGTCGTTGGCGGTTCAACAACAGGGTGATAACCCGTCATATGCAGTAATGCAGAAAGACAGCGATGCTCACGTGGTGACGATCCCCCACTGCCCCAGGGTGAATGAGACTTAGTATGGATACGTTTTCTTTGACAAATTTGCCCGCACCGAAGGTCCAGTAAGACGTGTTAGCAAGGTAAATATGTACAAACAATCCGATTTTCTGCTTAGAAATAACATACAGGCAAAACAGTCAAACAATCAATCACAGTCAACCGGTAGGCCGATTGAGTGCGATATCTTGTTTGTCCGCCTTGTGAAGCAAGAGTAAACCAAGAATCACTGTCAACTTTAAGCGTATCTTAGTAACTTATGAATGAAGACTCCAGTCAATTTTTTCTCCCACACGTTGACTTTGATCTGTAAATTAATGTTTTCAAGCAAGAGAAACAACATTTTGTGGAAACAATGACAAGAAAGCGTACAAAAAGAAAAACAACAACAACAACAACAACAAAAAAAGCAAAACAAAACAAGACAACAACCACGGCTACAAAACAAGGGAAAAAAGAAAACAACCCTAAGCTTCTGTCTTTCTTTGACAACCATCCTACCCGGTTGACAAGAAGAGTTATTATAGTCACGTTATTTTTCCTTTCATTTTTTTCTGAGATGATCAGGTATTTAATGCCTGTCGTAAACTAGAGTTGCACTATTTCATTTCATTCCCTATTTTATTTCACAGGTGCCATATATCGTGGAGGAAGTGGACAGGAAGAACTTGTACATTTCTGTGTTGTACCCGAATCTGAATTTCAACATCAGCAGAGAAAGCGACAATCCCCTGGAAGTCGGAAGCCAAGTCACTGGTCAGGAAAGGTTCTATTCAGTCAGTATGGGTATTGAAGTGCAGGTGAGAGTAATGGTGACAAGCGCACTTCACCTGTCAGTTCACACATTTAGCTTCATGTAATTATAAACTTCTTCGAACTCAACTAGCGGTTTTTGAGGTGTCCCAACAATTAGTCAATATAAACTGCATGGTTGACGGTTAAATTTTTGTCCTTTTCAATTCTAAAAATTTCAGTTTAGAACCATTAGTCAAATTTCTCAGGTGAACGTTTATAGAGGTCGTCGTTCGTCCAGGTTACCCTTCTTAGCTATATGTCTTGCTCGTAAATGAAGCCTCTTGAACGATTCTTTGACAGCTGTCATTAACAATTACTTTTATTTAAGGGCTGACAGTTTCCGTTCGAAGCTTGAAGCTCCATGTTAAGTGTTCCTTATTAGTATTCCTTATTTCTGCTCTGAAGTTTTGTTCGTCATCAATGTCCCTTTCATGCGTCTTTTATCAATCTTTATAAGTCCGCACATCCTTATTTTTTCCCTATATCTATGTTCCTTATAGGGGCTATGTCACAGTATTTTGGTCACCTTGGTGTCAAATTCCTCTTAAATCAAAACTACGAAAAGGATTCAGTAAAGAAGTTAAACTCACACGTGGAAACGTACAAGCTTAAGAAAAACATGTCGTCTAAATCTTAAACTGGGTTACTTTTTAGTAACCTTCCATTAACTCAAATTCAGACAGATTCGCCTTGACATTCCTTTGTTCTGCTATGATTAAAGACTGCACTTCAACTTAAATATAGTTTGTTTTGGATCCAAGAAATATCACCAGTATGATGATTTACTCAAACTTGGTCAACTTAGCGCTTGATCTGTATGCAGAACTTAGTCAAGACAGCCGAACTGATCAGCGAAGTCATCTAGCTTTTGATAAGTAACATTTTCACGATAAATACACCTCTTTCAAATTTTTTTAGAAAATGAAAGAACTTTCCTTTCATCTATGGCTACTCTATATGTCCTTGTCACAGGTAAAACAATTTCTGCTATCATGAAACTGGCGGTGTTATATAATTTGGCGCCAGAATTCTTTAAATCTACCTCACAGTTAATCGTAGAAATCAATCCTCGGTTATTTGAATTAACGAAGGTCTAATAAAAGCCATTTCTTTTGCGTTCAATCTAATTAACTTTGTTGTTTAAGGCTTAAGGGCCCATTACAGTATCTTTTTAGGCCGTTGCTAGGGAAAAATGAGTTTGCTGTAACTCAACACATGTATGCTTTCATTGGACCAAATTTGGACAACATTCATTGGGGGCAAGTATGGTTCAGTTTATGACTTCATCGGACCACGCCCCATGTCACGTGATCAGAAACAGAAAAATGCGTTTTTACTTCAAGACTTACCTTTTTGTCCATAATTTCTTGTACCGTACTATTTCATAAGCCGTCTTGAGGAAATTTAAGCATGCGTTTTGGTTTACGAAGAAAAATAAACAAATAAGAATGAAAAATGTGCTTCTTTGACCACTCTTTTGGGTATGATTTTTTTGTTTTCTGTTTTTTCGCAAAAAGGATGCTTAAATTTCGAGAAAAAAAGATGTTTTTTCGAATTCTTTAAAATGCAGCAGCTATGTTTACTTCTCGACGAGAAAAGTACATTTTTCGCGGCACCGGAAGTGACGCTACTTTTTTCAATGGCCAGGTGCCTAAGCGTTAAATGGCTAGGTCGCTAAGGCGATAATTTTCCCATTCTTGGCATCGTGGACGGTAGCTGAGCTGAGCTGAGCTGAGCTGTTGTTGGAATAATGGCCGCGAGTCAGATAAAAGCCGTCGAACTGGATGTGTAATGATGATTGGTTTTTTCGTTGGATTGCTTCAGTTCTCGCTTCTTTCACGCTCCAGTCGGCGATCTGTTTTACGAACGGCGCAAGCCATTCATCAATGTGGATCCACCGAGTCGAATTGACTTGGTCCAGACTTAGAGTCCAGAGAATTTTATGATAATCTTTGAAATACTGCCCACTGACAAGGAATGAAAGAGCAACGATTACGTTACGTATTGCAGACCTTGGACGAGTTGTGGCTTTCACGACAGAGGTATCACTCGTCAAGCTAATTTCTGTCCACATCGACTGCACTCGAACTCAAACTCTTCAACTGTTTTGTTTTACCGAACAAAATTTCTCAGTCCTTTCTACAGTCACAGTCTTTTAGATCGCTTAAATTACTTTTTGCTAATTTCTCAAGTGATGTTGTTAGCAGACGTTGCCCATCAGATGTATCGAGCTCACCATTATTTGTCAGGTAGTCTATCATGTGCTTTAATAATAGCATTGTCAATGTGGGCATGAAATTCGCGCGATAGAGCTGCTTTCAAGGACAATTTACAAGCTTCCTTTCTTGCTGTATGCTGCTCCACGCTGTCTTGCGACAGTGGCTGCAAGTCAGTGGCCTCGAGAGCTTCGTTTCTTGAAGAGCTGTCCAAACACTGGAGTTGCTCAGGTTCGGAAGGACAGTTCACAGGTTCGCACATCGATTACAGTTTTCTAGCAAGCGACGTCAGGTAGTTTGGGAGCAGTCGAAGTCACGGCCGCGGACACAGGGATTTCTTTATGGGTTCGGGATGATGGCACAGTACTTATTGCGGTTTGCCTCCGCATCACTGACATTTCTATTCCCGACCTGACACTGAAAAGCTTTGAATGTCGGCTTTTCGCGATCTGCATTTCCCCATCGACTTGCAGCCATCGCTGCGCTTTCTGTTTACGTGCGTACGTGGATAGCTTCGAGCTCATTTTCAACTGAAACACCCAGTTTAAGAAATAAAGGCACAACTCACATGTTGTAAACGTAAAGCAGAAAATTAAAATCAATTTAAAAAGTAAACAAAAAAGTTTCTTTTGTGTTTGTCGCAACGAAATAAAAAATTATCGGCGGCTTGAACCGGCGACGACGCCGGGAGGCCAGAAAGCGCGCGAAATATATGCGGACGACCGGAAGTAAAATTGCACGTGCATGGGAACCGCAGATACTTTAATGTGCCCTTAAGGGCGTCGCTTATTTTAACGTCATGTTATGAGTATCATTATATGCTGAGAAGTCAGTCAAAATAAATATAAGTTGCATTGATCTGTTGTATATGAGTGTTAGTTTAATAGTTTTATAACTTTTCCTATCGGTCTTTGGAGGTTGTAGGCCACACTACTCTATTACTCTTATGGTTAGCCATTTCAATACACTGGGTCAGGCCACAAAATCTTACGAAGAGTCACAAGCCCCGCACGTGCATGCTAGGTAGCTCGTAGCCACAAATGGGTACTGAGGGCACGTTAGTGGCAGGAATGACCACTTAAACTACCCAAATTTAAAATAAATAAATAGAAGAAATAGTGAGCCTGCGTGTTAGCAGCCGTGGACAGCTGTTCGGCCTTGGAAAGTAATCAAGTGATGGCAAAGTGGGACACTTGAGTGATGTTTCGTGGTTGTTTCGGCCTAATAAGGTTCACGGCTGCTAACACTCTGGCTCACTATTTGTTTATTTTATTATTATTATTATTGCATGCTGCCAACTTAGCCTTAGTGTCTATTTAGTACCACAAGCTACCCAGAGCACGCATGAGGGGAAATTGTTACTCTTTGCCATTTTTGCCACTCCCCACAAGTGTCTCATTTTGTCATCAATTGATTACGTTTTGCGGGAATCCTGAGGTTGACAGTTAGCTTTGCCGTGCTGATGAGGCGTAATAAGACCGAAACAGCTGTCCACGTACGGCTGTCAAAAACCAGGCTCACCATTTGTTTTATTTATGTATTTTATTTTTGGTAGATCAAGGGGTAACACCCGCTACCAACGTAGCCTTTGTGTCCATGGGTGGCTACAAGCTACCCAGAGCACGCATGAGGTGGAATTGTGACTCTTTGTTATTTTAGCTACATCCCACACGTGTCTCATTTCGTCTTTTCAAAATCGTTCAGGTTGGCAACACCGTACCATCATGTTGACTCCCTTGATAAATGCTGAAGAGATTGAGCTCTTTTCAGTGTCACATTAATTAATTATTTCACGAGTGCACGTTGGATATGACGTAATAAATAACCAACGAGAAGCGTAGAAGCGAGTTAGTTATTATCACCTCATATTCAACAAGGGCAAGTGGAATAATTTCTATTTAATTAGTCTCAATTAACGCGAAAGTTTTTTGTTTAGCATTTTGTTGCACGCTCAACCTTTGACACCCTTGAACGCTTAAATTAAGAACAGTCAAATATTCTATCGCAAGAGTTCATTTATTCTGACACGTAACGAGTATAAATTAACCCACAACAACCGTTATTTTTAAACTTGATATTAGAGTCAGGATGACTTCGAAACGTCGTATTTTTTAGTTTATTTTTTTTATCATTAGTTGCATTACAAAATGTTCTGTTGTTAGTATTTGATAAAAAAAAAAATCTTGGGTAATCGTAGCTGAATTTTGTTTTTGGAGAAAACTTAATCTTCGCGGGCAAGCTTTTGAACGTTGCGGGACTTGACGTGGCATCCAATTTCCTTATAAGGTAAAAAGCGAGGTTATTGGCTGATAGCCTGTGTGTAGTGCGCCAATCAGAAAGGTAGAAAATCAACAACTGAGATTGGGAATCTAATGAGCAAGGTTATTCAAAACTTAAATGCTAAAGAAGAAAAAAGAATCGAAAGGGTGTTTTCAAAATAAAACCAGTTTGTCTTTATTTCACAGGTAAAAACGATTTTTCTCAGTAAACAGATTGGTTCATAAGATGTTTTCTTAGATTCCGGATTTGCGAATATTTTTGACGCTTAAAAAACCCTTCAATTTAACAAAACGTGGCCTCCCCTCGTGGTTGTTAGGCCGTTTTTTTCAGCGAATAGGGTCTTTGTTTTACAAATGCGGTCTTTACTTATAATTTAAACGGAAAATGTTTCAATTTGTAACTTACAACTTTTTTTATTCACCCAAGAAAGCTGATCAAAAACTTAAACATCACTAACTTATACGTTAAGCGATCGATTGACATCCAGTTTAATGTTATGGGTTCTTTAAAATCATACTATAGGGTTAGCCAGTTCTTGTATAATGTTGAACCAATAATTATTATTTTATTTTTAAATCTAGTAGCATATTCCAGCCTTCTAAAAAACAATTATTCATGCAGGTTTCAAGTGGTTCTTTAACGCTTCAAAACAACCGAACATTATGTCAAAGCACATTGTTATTTTTTATGTTGATACAGTGTGCCTATTGTACCCTTTGCGTATGTTTGCTGTTCCGATAGCGGATTCCCATGTCAGATAATACCCAGTCATAGTATCGGTCGCGGTCGCGCGGTCTCATATTCCTGACTGATTAATTCCCTCTTTCTTTTCGCCATCACAGAGCATACATCTCTGGGAAAACACTTTTTTCCCTCCCTCTACTCCCTCTGCAACTTCTGTTGGATTATGATCTATGTAGTGTAGTTTTGTAACCCAGCCAGGTGAGGCGCGTCTTTCGCCCCAGCTTTGCTGAACACGATATGCTATTTAGTATGTTATTGACATCAAGTGCCCTTTACGTATTTTCTATAAAATAGCCACAGCATACTCGTGCCAAAAAAACTCCAACACATGACCAAATCTCTGTTGCCTATCATATCATCTCCAGCAGAACTAGTGCGACCGCGCGCAGAGTTCCCTCTTTACATCCAGTACAGTGTATATCCAACATAAATGTTTATTTCTCTTTTTTTCCACTGTTTTTATTTGATAATGTGAAAATAAGACAGCAATTCCTGCTTAATTTCGAGGTTTAAACGCAAAAAAGAACTCTTAGGGAGCCAATATCAAATAAACAAGGTAGAAACACAAATAGGGCTTTCGGAGTTCATTCGAGTCCCTTTTTTAACGGTACAATACAAACTGATGCCACCTTATAGCTTCGTAACAGTTAATGGTAACAGCTCATGAAATTTGGTGTCACGTTTGGATGTCAATCGCCTTTGGTATCTTTCTGTGTGGCCGCCATGGTCGATAACCCGTACGTTGTCTCAGTCAGTGAAATACCTGCTTTGCCTGTTATGTTCACAGATAGTTCACTTCAAATCCGACTCAGATACTAACTGGTAGCGTTTTATAAGTTTGATACCAATCTTCAGCATCAATACATCAGAGAAACATCGAAGAAGCTTGATGAAACATTGCAATTCGGAGTCGAATTTAGAGTGACCATCTATCAACTTACCAGTCAGAATAGGCATTCCCATGACCGCGAAAACCTACGAGTTATCTTCTAGGAGGAATACAGTCGTTCAAGAAAGATACGAGTGGCGATTTAAATCTAACGACACCAACCACCCTACCATAAGCCGTTACAAAGAGTACCAATTGGGACCGGTTTACGAGGCTATAAAGTGAAATAGTCACCAAAACCAGTATTCATATGACATCATCTAGTTTCTGTTTGGTTTTGCTGGTGATTAAAAATCTTCTGAAGAATATTTCATAAATTTTTCCCTTTAATGAGAATTTGCAGAGTGAAATAAAATAAATACAGATCTTTCAAGACTTTTATATGCAAAATAAATGATCAAAACCCTGGAACAGGTATGAATAATTTGGCAAAATTTGTCCCAAACATTCGGCTGAAATCGTGACCAAACTCAACATTATTAATGAAATGTCAACTCAAGTTAATCAAGCTACCGTCGTGTTTCATTTTGCTGACTTACATTATAAATGCAACAAAGTCTGTAAGCTTAAACGTTATGTTTTTTGTGTTTATCGACATGTCCTTAATTGTGAGCTTCATGCTTGGAAATAAGATAAAATAAGAGGACCTAGCGTGACAGGATAGCCTAAACGGCGCGACTTATGCAGGGTTCAATTCTACCTGTTACCATCCCCCCCCCCGGGCACACCCCCGGGGATTTGCAATTTTTTTCTTACTTGGCGGTCTATTCCCCACCCCCGGGCACGCAGTAAGAGACAATTCCCCACCCCCGGGACTCCTTATCGACCACAAATACGTTGTTTTGTGTTCAAAATTGATTTATATACAATAGCACAACCAGACGTTTTGACAAGAACTTCAACCCTTTTCTAGAGTTCACTGAACGAAGGATATTACAAAGCATTAAAAAACATGGACACTACATTGAAAATGAAAACTGAAGAAAAAAGTCTAACCGCACTGGCATTCGGCTGGCGAGTAAAGAAATGTTCTTCACCGCGTGTTTTATTCTAAATATAGCACATGCACAAAAGTGGTCCGGTGAGCAAATTGATGACAGCATTTTAAAGGAGTTTTTCTTAGCTTGTTTTACAAGAGGACTGGACTGAGATCTCTGTTTAATATCAAGCTGTGCATCTGTTTCGTACAAATAGGGACCAAATACGCTGAAGAAATATTTCTATGTTTGTGATGAACGCCATCCATTCCAGCACGCACCAAACGCACCTTCGCTTAACAATTTATAGTAAACGTGCCTTTGAATACAGATTTTAATTTCGAGAGATTATTCTTCTCCAACCAGTCTGCTACAAATTCTAGAGTTTTTCCCTGGAAATAGGCAGTCTTCACTAGGCGGTCCGGTGCCATTGTGTCAACTGAGAAGTGATAAGCTAGTGGCGTGCTTCACAAGAAAAACGAGAAGTTATTTTCGATTTGCCCTGCCCCCTACCCCCGGGACAAAACCGTTTCAAACATTTCCCCACCCCCGGGCCCCAAGGGCAGGACTTGTCCCGGGGGTTGCCCGGAGGGGGATGGTAACAGGTAAAATTGAACCATGCATTTAAGGTGCTACATCACGAGGTTTTCGCTATTTTAGGTCATTTTCGCGCTAAAATCATTAGTTTAATAGTGCCTTTACTCATACACAAAATGCTCCTGTAAAACTGCGAGGAAGATATTAAATGAATTTTGTCAGGGAGAGCTAACCATAGTAATTTTTTGGCCCAATTTTTTTCAAGTTTCAATCCATTTCTATCCTTGACATCAGTAGCGACAGACGACGGGAAACAGTTTCAGTACCGCAAGATAGTCTTTAATAACAAAGCTATACCATTACTCTTGGAACTCAATTGATGCGAAGACACTTTTTTTGGCTTTTAAAGAGATACTAAACTAAAGTAAGGTTAGATGTGAAAAAAAAAGAGAACTATCACATGTCATACAGTGTAGGGTTACAGGAGCACCAAAATTAATAAGTCCTAGAGCTATGGAAGTGTCTAAAGAAACATGACCTAGGGCACGTGGATAGGCCAAAATGTGTGATCTGGCATGAAACAAATCCACGTATGTAAAATAATTCATGTGTCCTAGAGTAAAAGAGTGGCCAAGAATAGCTTAGCCTTGTCTAACGGAATCCCTTCAAATAGCGTGAACTAACATGACACAATCGCCTAAGGTCGATAAAATGGCGTTACTTAGCGTGACTAGCTCCCTCCCAGTGGCGTGACCAAGAGTGACACATCATCTAAGATGCCTTGACCTAGAGTAACAACATCAGCTACATAACATGACCTGGCATGAAAGAATCACCTAAAGCAGTGCATGTCCTAGAGTAATAGAATCCTAAGAAATGTAGCTTGCCTTCAAATAGCATTAACTAGCGTGACGGAATCATCTGAAATAGCGTGGCTTAGAGTAAACGTCAGTGAAATTGACATAGCATAAAGAGACAGAATCGCACCAAATGTGTCCTATCCTGATATAGTATAGTGTTATAGGTATCTATAGAACCACCCAAAGTGTCGTAATCTAGGGTAGCAAAATTTCCTAGAGTGCAGAATCACCTTATATAGCAAGACCAGACACTCCATAAACTCACGATGCTATACTGGAGATGGGAATATTTAGTTAGTTCTTTTTGTTTTCCCTATCAGCTTTTCAGTTTTAAAGCTTCATGTCTAATTTGTAACTCTTTTGTTAAAATTGTTCACAGTTTGCAGGTTTTACAACTTTCCACCAGCTAAAAGGATATGAGTACTTCATAATCTCTATTCCACCCCTCGGAACAGAAATGTTGAAAAAACCAAATCTGACCTTAGGCAGCGGTTGTTTTACAAGTACGGCAGGAAAAGTGTGATAAAGTCGATAATTGATGAAAAATATCCACGTTTCGTATCCAGCTAGTTCCATAACGCCTCCTTGGTTATAATAAATGTAGACGTCGCCTTCTTCTCCATTTTCGTCAACTAACAGCAGGTTACCGCTCCTTAGCGACTTATCTGTTACTTTCAACCCAGCTGCAGAAAATCTTGCTTTAAATTCTTCGAAAGGCACTTTGCTGAAGTTTCCATCATCACCATTGATGCCGATGTCGACGTCATAATCCCACGGGAGAGGGCCTTGAATTCCACGCAGGGGACCCCAGAGAGAGCCGTACATCAACCAGTGCTCAATCCCCATGCTGTCTAATATTAAATGCATTTTATAGGCCAATTTGACCAGAGGTGTTCTTGGTTTGTTGGAGTCGAAGCACGGGGGGGCTGTTTTCCATACTTTGTTACCAGTGTAAGGTGAGAAATTCACGAAACTAAGTCCAGTGTACATTAAAACAAAGGCCACGAAGACAACAACCGTGAGCTTCAGGCGACGTCTACTGTTTGTTGGACAGATTCCACACTGCAAGCCTGCCGTGGTCATTACTGTTACTTGTTATATCCTTCAAGAGAAAGAAAAGTTTAGTTCAAATGCTTGCCTTGCAGTTAATTATTTACCAAAGCAGCAGATGTAATTGTTAGACAATGAACGTGAGTGTTCTATGGGATATAGTGTCCCGAGCAAAGATAGAAGACCACGAGGCTGCAGGTCGAGTGGCATTCTATCTTGCTTTTAAAGATAAAGAACGCTGTTGCTTGTATACTACAGCATACATATATTCGTTCGAATATACACTGTAAAACGAATTTATATCAACTAGAATTTTAAATGAAATTCTCTAAATGTTAACGATGTTTCAATTTGTGTTGTTGATTTTCTAACTGAGGACGTTATAGACTTTATACAGCGCGAAAACGAAAGTCTCAAAATCTTACTGAATTTCATTTCACACGTTTTCTTCAATAAAGAAAATTCCTTTACGAAAATGAAATTCTATAAATGTTATTGAACTTTTATGAAGTAAAATGAATTTATTTTCCGCTTGGGAAGGGCAAAAGGTATAAGAAAATGCAGTTAAAAGCTAAAATGCAGCGGGAAATGCTTAAGACTGCTGTTGAAAAAATAAATACAGTTGAAAATCAGAAGCCATAATCGGGGACGGGGACCGTAACTAAATACCATTTTCAGTAGTGGCGATGGCCCCATCGAAAAAGACAAATGTGCTATTTTTAGAAAAAATTGCGCCATCGCGCGTGACACACGCGCGTGTATATTGCGAGGACTCCGCGCAAAGAAAACAAACAAAATGGCGTCGGAAAATTACCTTCGTTGGAGTTGAAGAAATTCAGTTTCTGTCATCAGTGTCACTTCCAAATTTAAGGCAAGCCCTTGGGAAAAACTTTCTGGATAGTGACTCTTAATATGAGGATTATACAAGTGATTCCGATGATGGCAGTGAGAATATTTTATACAAATCCTGTGCCGAAGATGTGTCGGACATGTTGGACGAGGATTCCCCCGTTAGACGGATGAAACGTTTTGCGGGCAAAAAAGGCGTCGAACTACGATAAAAATGTTGAAGGCGAATCAGACAGGAAAAGGGAAAAGACATCCCGAAAATATACTTTCTCTGAGGACGTACAGAGATTGAAGGGCAGTCGCAACGACTGTAAAATAAATGTCCAAGCACGGTGTGAAGGAAAGTCACGCACCGATAAATCATTTTCACTTTTTCCACGTCAAAAGAAAATAGTAACATAGCTTCAAACTACCGAATCAGGAAAGAAAACGTTTGCCTAGATTTCTTAGCGTATGTTTTCTGAAATAATGTCCGCCTTCACCGACGTGGCCGAAATGAAGACAAAAAATAGCGAAAAGCGCGCTTTATTTTCAATCAAATGCTCTCGCGGTGCGTTATCAATCGTCGACAAAATAGAGAACTAGAAAAACACCAAGAAAAAAAACTGCTTCCATCGATGAGAAAGAGAAGGTTGAAATGAAACTTCATGCTGCCCTAGTACTGAATACTACTTACTGGGCAATTTATGAACCAAGAAGGGGTACATAGCGCAGTGGACGTGGCAAGGATTTCAACGACAGAGTGAGCTTAATTTTTTTCTCCGCCAGCAACCCGGTGAGAAAAATCACTTTGTATCGAAGTTAAACTGAATTAAGGGGAAATTACATCTGAACGTCACTGAGACACAAATCTAAGTTGCTTCAGAGTGCTTGATTTCTTAGGACGAAAAGAAACGGTAGAAATAGAAATTTAAGCATTTAGCAAGTGTTTACAATTTCTTTCGTCGTCAAGTCAATCACTTGTTCTTAAAACTTCACAAACAGTAGGTTTTATACGGAAGGCTTTGACTCCGAAATAACGAGACAAGACAAAATAAAGCACAGTAAAATGGGAGAAAAGCATTTAATAAAAACTGTCAAACTTTTATGGCGAGTCAGTACAAATATCATGCAGCAGTCTGAACAACAAGTACTGAACAAAATTCAGTCCAAAGGGCGACATTTTTTGGCTAAGCCACGCAAAATTGATACTGGTTTACCTGTACTGATGGTAGCTCTATCTGTGTTCCAGCAGCTCTAAATGTTCAGATACAATTCGGATGCCATTTAAAACACGTTGAATCGCGTTCACAGTTGTTTGAGTGTCGCTTTTACCACTCCGTCCGCGGGATCTAAACTGAGAACAACTGTGTTTTGTGGTTTGCGTTTACAAAAGTGAGATGGTGAATTCTAATGTTCCTCATCTCCGTAGTCTTGTTTCAGTGAGCTGCATAGAAATTATCGTTCAAGTTGAAATATTAATTCTGTCTTCAGTTCGATCAAACAAACACATGATGGCTCTGTTGTCAGCGTTGTGCGAACAAAGCGATTACAAACTCGTTCATTTGAACTTCCGCAGCTATAACGGTAATTAAGATCGCACAGCTTCAATCCGCTTTGAACGATGATTACAACAATTTTTTAGCAAAAATCAAACACGTATCACATTTCAAAGCCCATAACTGGAAGATTTTCCCCAAATCTTGTGCTTGTACGTTCACTTCGGAGCAGTTTCATCGATTCATTCAGCTCCACAAAGAAACGCTGCAACACTTCGCAAGGTTTTGGCGCCTTTTGCGGTCAGTCATGTGATTGCGATCGACTCTTGTTTCCTTTACCTCGGAGTTTCTCTCTCTTTTTTGCTCTTTCTTGATGTTATAGCAATGAGTAATTGCGTTTTTAATAATAAAAACAATTATTCTACTCGGGGCTTGCTGGATATCAAATATTTATAACCATTTTGGCGCCACGCGCCTTGTTGGTTATCTATCATTAGATATTCAGTGCAACCTCGTTGTACGCACGCGCGTTTATGACGTTGAGGGTGGCGCAATTATCTCTAAAAATAGCACATTTGTCCTTTTCGATGGGGCTGCGTGGACCCCGCGCTTACTGTCTCCTTTCCCGATTATATGGCTCCTGTTGAAAATGTAAAATGCTATTGAAAATATCAAATGCAGTGAAAATGCAAACTGCAGTTGAAAATGCAGTTGAAAATATGAAATGGAATTGAAAGTGGTAAATGCACTTTAAGGTGTAAAATGCAATAGTCCTTTTGCATGACTGTGTCACGTGACCTTGCCAATCATAAAATATGGTAATAGTACGAAATAGATATTTGAGAAATGGAAAGCGCATGATGAAATTAGTAAGATTTTCAATTTTGAGGTTACTGACGTGAAAGTGCGACATTTAACGGTTATTTTTACGTTCAAAAAATTACCAAGGCTTATAGGGAAAAACCTGCTGGATGGCACGCTTTGCCATCCCGCATACAAATCTTTTATAATTTTCAAACTTTCAAATTGCCCTAAAATCTTGCACTTAAACGTTAGTGGCCTCAGAATTGGAAATCCTACTAATTTTATGACGCCCTTTCCATTTCAGCCATCTATTTCGAGCCACGACCATTTATTATGATTGAAAAGGTCACGTGACACGGTAATGCAAAGAGCCTATTGAAAAAGTAAAAAGCAGTTAAAGATGTTTTAATGAAGTTGAAATGTAAAGCAGTGCAAATTGAAAAAATGTGCTGTTGCAGATGCGAAATGCAGTTCAAAGTGTAAAATGCAGTTAAAAATGAAGTAGACAAAACCAAATGAACCTAAAAAGTCAAATGCAGCTGGGTATGAATACAATTAAAAATTTAAAATGCGGTTGAAGACGTAAAATGAAGATGAAAATGTGAAATGCAGTTGAAAATATAATATATAGATTTAGCGAAGCCTAAAAGCGGAGCTCCACATCTCTCTTTCATGCTTGTTGGCCCGTAAAATACATTAAATTTCAGTTGTACAGTTACTCGCCAAGAGGTGAAAAACAGCAAGGGAGAACATGCGGACCACTGAGGAAACTGTGAGTTGGCTTATTTTTCTTCAAAGAGAAGACTTCAGCACGACTTTCACCGACAGCTCTTCTTGTAGCATTCTTTCAAAAGCTAGCTAATTAAGTTCAAGAAGAGTACTTGTAAAACTACAATTGCTAAAAAAACCCACTTAAGAGCCATTTTCTGAGAATATCGAGAATCGAAAGACACTCACAAAAAGTCGAATTTTTTTTATTTCGCCAAAACATCCCTTTGGGTAAGCTAATTCAAGAAAAAATAATTCAAAGTCCCAACGAGTTACCGTATTTACTCGATTAAACGCCCCCCTCGAATAAACGCCGCCCTCGATTAAACGCCGCAGATGGAAGCAAAATTACCAATAAACGCCGCCCTCGAAAAAACGCCGCACCCAATCAGAAAAATGCAGCGTTTATTCGAGGATTATAAGAAAAAAAATAACAAGAACGGTAAAAGTCGGTAATCTACACATGAACGTTGTACATATCACAAGCCAGACAATTATGATTCTATCTCAGCAAAAAAGCGAGACATTGGAACTTTAAACATGTTTCTGTTTTACATAGTATTTACGAATGATTTACCGTAATTATCATCAGTGACTTAAGAAATATGATTTTGAAATAAACGCCGCCCTCGAATAAACGCCGCCCTTGAATAAACGCCGCATCGGAAACGCTAAAAATTTAATAAACGCCGCGGCGTTTAATCGAGTAAATACGATATTTAACGGACGGAAATTTAAAAAGTTCGAAAAATGCATAAAATAACGGTTTTAGGGTCTCTAAACGGCTCAAATTCTCACTCAACTTTAGGAATCCGGTGACAGCGTAAAAAAGATTCTTTTAAAACGAAACAAACCACGGACATTATGTAACCTTTCTACTTGTGTAATAAATTTACCAATGTTTGGTTTCGAACATTTTCAAGCGGCGTTCTTATCGAACCGCTCTTAACCTTGTTTATCACAAGGTAAAATGAAGGCCAACTTCGGCCGCTTGAAGTGCTACTATGATCAAAAATATGAATTTTTTGTTCTCTCCATGTTTCGAAAATATAAGTGCATATTACTCACCGTGCAAAGTTTTAAGTCGAAATTCGTACGGGAAGTCCAATTATTTTAACTGTGATTTTCGAATTCGGCTTGCCGCCATTACTCAATTCAAAAATGACCGGGACGAGTTGGGCCGAGTTGGCCCACAGAGGAAGTGACGTAGAAGTCTCAACGCAACAAAACAAATGTGGCTACTTTCTTATGCATTCGAAGAGGTGTGAGGGTTCGCAAGATTCATTTCTTCGATTTTGAGCTGCAGTATGCGTGGTCGGCGCTCTGTTGTTGAAGATTACGGCAAAGAAAGCATCGATGAATCGGAAATTTCCATTCCCAGTTCACCGACGAGTGGGTACGTCTATTTTAAGTGGAAAAGCTTCGTTTGCGTGCACCGCAAGGACTTCAATCCTGTTGGACACTGTTTGCTCTGTGCATTTACACGGCTGAATGTTTTACTCAAGCATTTTATAAGAAAGGTACAAGGAAATATTTAAAACCAGGATCAGTTCCAGTCTTCAGGAAGAAAAACATCAGCAATCATATCGTCGAATGGTGAGCGAATATTTATTTGCCGTTTGTGGTAAGATACACATTTCCTCACACACCTAAGAGATAATTCGCTCGGTTGTCTTGTGCACATACATCTATAAGTCCCAACAGATTTCGGCTTAATTGCATAATCTGTGCCCCTTCACATGAACTATTTTCTGTGTCGCCGCCAAGCCAGCTCCGCGATACGCAGAAATTAAATTATTTAACTTGGTACGTTGTACGCGGTAAGCAGAAAATAGGAAAACATTACCGTGTATTCAGCGTACTATAAACGTTGCCCACTTGAACTTCCGCTAAAAGAATATTATTTGAAGTTCCTGTATTAAAACTAGTGGATAACAGAACATCACCGTGTATTCCTCATTCTGTAAACGAGGATCTTACTCGAAATTTCTTTGAATTACTCGGCTACATATTGCGTGAAATATAAACAACCGAGCTTAATCGACCATAACAAACCTTACTGTGTATTGCTTGTTCTTTTTACTGTGTAGCCAGCTCCTAACATCCCTCGTACATTTCAGTTTATCTCTTTCCGCGTACCGCGTAGTCAGCTCCTAATAATACAACTCTTTTATACTTCAATTAATTCCTCTTGGCGTAGGGCGTAGCGAGCTCCCAAAGTCTTACATAATTAGCTATAATTTCTTGAGCCTTTCACCGCGTTCGGGGTAGCCACTTCTCCCAGTAACGCTTTCGATGTGACGGCGTATTCCACAGTTTATACCTAGACTTCTGATGGTAAAACAGAGTTTATCTCTATTAATTCGCATTTGCTTGTTTACTAGGTAGCAAGATCACCGTGTTCGCACAATTACACCGGCGGGCGATTCGCAACATCACTTCGTTTACGTAAATTTATTTTCCTCGACCTTTTGTCTCATCTTTAAAATTCTGAATGTATGTTTGGCTCGGGGCTCTCTATATTTATTCAAAAACTTTCATGTAGCGTTATGTGGGCTTAATTTCTTTTAGAAGGGAGAGCTTATTATTATAGGATTTATTATTTATTTATTTATTTATTTATTAACTACAATTTAGGATACTGCAACAAATATGTGAACATAACAACAACAAACTCAACCCGTATCGGCAAGAAAAAAAGCAAGAGTAAGAAACAGCTGACGGACCTCAACATGACAGACATGGGAAACAATTAAATTTGTTGTATTTATATCGGAAGGATTTCAGCGTTTGTGATTTGGGATAATTGGGATATTTGTTTGGCTTCTTGATCCAGTCTTGCATTGTTTGAGACGGCTTCCTCTTCGGTAGCGAGAGGCTCGAAACTGTCATCGTATGGCGCGACCTCTGCGAGTTCGCCGACTTCGCCAAAAAAAAACTTTGTTCTAAATCGCTCTCAAAAGAACTGGACGACAAATTCAACGGAAAACGCATCCATGTAATGCAATGTTTGGCTCTCTATTTTCGACTCTTCATTATACTCTTCGTGGCGATGGTTGAGACTTCTACGTCACGAGCAAAATTCACGTGGTTAGAGATAAGACCGCTTCCATGATATTCGCGGGCTTCTCTTTTGCGAACTGAGTAATGGCGGACGGGTTTAACGCGGTTTTCGGACATACATTCCTGGGCCGTATAAGCATATATCGATCTAATTTATCGCGATTAATATAATATGGCATCTATTGAACAGTTTGAAGTTGAAAAAAGTTGAAAACAAAACAAGAAATTTTCATCGTAGTAGCACTTTAAAACGGCATCTGGTATGTATCGTTCAATGATTAAGCCTACACAGAAAGAAAGCTCTGTCATTGTATTTTTCACCAGGAAAGTTACAGCTTTGGGAATCAAATACTTCCCCGTCAGTGAATTTTTACTGTTTAGTGATCTGAGCGGGTAGAATTATATGCAAATTACAGTTTTAATTCCTGGAATACTGCTAACAATTACAAAGGTCGTTTAAGATAGGCTCACAATTAGTTACACAGGCACGCACAATGTTTTTTGAATGAGTCTTATTATGTTAAAGCAAAGCAGATTGTTAACGGCATTTCAACAAGACAGGAATCCACTCATTCAACTTAACCAAGATAACATCGAAAACACCGGGAAACGACGCACTATGCCGCCTACCTTGCCAACCGAAAACGCAACAATACAACAGAAAAACATTCCAAACTGTAAACAAACGAATTTTCAGTTTCCTGATTGAGCGAAGATATTTTAAACTCATCGCCTAGAGGAATACTCGGAAAGACAGGTGACCTGTGCACTGACCCGCACGTGTCACACCACACTAACAGAGAGAGACACGTATTCGATTTCTGTTATGTGATTTGAGATAAAAACTTGGTGGAAAGTTAAAAAGAAAAAAAATCTTGCAACAGATAGCTAGTACTTTGTTGGATTACATGTTAGCACAAGCTCCACAAAGGAGTTTTTACGGTCACGACTCTCTCTATTAAGCGCGGTAATTTCGCAATGTACGTGCTGTTGTAATTTTACTACTAATTTAATTACAGCTCATAAAATAAACATTGCAGTAGGTTACATTCACAGTGTGTAAGTACTGATATATGGCGTCGTGTAGTTTTCCACTCTTCTTCTTCAGGGGTACTGTAATTCCAGAACAAAATGCAATAATATTACCTGCTCGGGCTAACAACAACTTGAACTGCTTAATCCACAGGCAGTAACCCTCTCCAGAAGAGTGGAAAAAATACACGACGCCATATATCAGTACTTTTTCACCCGCGAAGTATTAAGTCGGGGGCTTTCAAGAACACACCCTGAACTAATTTTAGGAAGCTTTTAGAGACTCATTTTAGACAAAATAGACTTAAACCGAGAAATGCTTTGCTTATAGTTACTTAAATAAAGATTTCATTTACGATCTGTAACTAAAGACACACTGAAATGGCTTAGCGGTTAAAAACAAAACGAACACGAAAACATGCCACACTGAACTCACTCACTGAAACGGCGATTCTAAGTTTAGTCTCTAAATTGGGACAGAAATGTCATTCACTTCAAATGAAGAAACCAAAAATATATAAAAATATAAGGAAGATAAAATATTCTACAAGTGAACAAAAATATATGGGGCTTTACACTAAGACTATAAACTTGAATACTAAATTACGAATTAGTTAAAACGACCCAATATGCGGTGCCGAAGAAAAACAACCTAGATTGAAAAAACAACACAGACTCAACCTAGAATAGACACGATTTCTACTTTTCGAATAAAATACACTACTGACTAGAACTGCTCAAAGAAAAACATTGAAAATTACGCACTAAAGTTCAAAAGGAATTGCGCATAAATATCAGATTGCTCACTAATGAAAATTCCTTTAATGAATAAACACAGAAAAAAGGGACAAGAAACCTTCAAAAACATGAAATATCATTCACATACGAAGCACTTGTTTGCCTAGGAAAGCAAACTGCGTTCAATTTTCCTTCGAGTGAAGTTTATTTATACTCGCAAGCCGGCAAAGGGGAACTACAAGGTAATTTCGCAGCTATTTTAAACAAGTTTTAAAACATTTCAAGAAAATTACCGTAATTTACTAAACATGTAAAGTCGCTCAATTAAACAATTTTTACAATGTAAATCACAATCATATCTGTAATTTACTTTACTACTGAACTGAAAGAAGGACTTGAAAATCTAAACGAAAGTCGCCGGGTTCTTTCCAGATCTCCTCAGCTTTGAAAAAACAAGTATGTCCTCGAACAAGGATGTCTTGCCTTCAAGCTCTCCAATATCTTCTATATGCGCCATCAAAATTGAAGCAATCCTTTTCCTTTTCATGATGAGCTGTTACAAGTCTTCATTCCAAGAATGTATTACAATTATCGTATTGAAAATCGAGCGTACGAGGAACCAGCCGCCGTATTGTTTACTTCAGCTACAAGATGGCATTCCGCCTCCCCTGGTCGGGTTGTCTTGGGACTCCCCTCACCCTCCCCCAGAGTCTGTAAGGACGGACAGCGCACGTTGACGTCAGAACCAAAATTTTTCGGATCAACGGGTTACCAAATTTGCTTACCCATGGTGCTCTGCGAGCTCCGCTAAAATGAAGTTGTAAATTCTAATTGCAGATGGAAAGTGTAGTCGAAAAGGTCAAATGCAATCGAAAGTGTAAGATTCAGTCTAAGAATAAAATGGAGTTGAAATGTGATATGCGGTTCAAAATTTAAGATTCAGTAGAAAATATTTATAAAATGTAGTTAAAAAATCTAAAAGGCGGTTGAAGATGCAAAGTGCAGTTGAAAGTGTAAAGCGCGGTTGAAAAGGAAAGTGCAGGTTAAGTTGTAACTATGAATTCGAGAGGTCAACACGGTTTGGCAATGATGTGAAATGCAGTTAAAATGTAAATTGAAGTTGAAAATATAATATGAAGTTGAAAACAGTGAAATGCTTTTAGGTAAATATTAAAAATGCAGTTGAAAATGTGAAATGCTGTTGACGCTAATGCAATAAATTACTATAGTAAGGAATTTCAATGAGTAAGGAACAGGAAGCTATAAAATAAAATAGTACAAGGAAATCAGTAATGAGATTAAGAAGAGTCAAAATTCATTTTGAGTTAATTAAGTTCCAGTTTAATTAAAGAAATTAGAGTTACACGTTACAACATAGACCAAGATATGAATAAAGTTAACATTCTGTGTGGTAAAATATCTTTTCTGTCTTTTGGGTTTTCAGATTTTGAGTACAAATCATAGCATTTATCAGCAGACAACATGAAGAGCAAAGCACTTAATACTACAATTTGGTTGGAAATACAAGAATGTAAGTTTAAAATTCAAACTAATACGTGTTTGGTTAATTAAGAAAAAAAATGTATTTAATAACAGACCATGACATTGCGTTTCACCTTAAACAGTATTTAAATAACTGGCAAGGAAAGAGTATGAACAAAACGTGAACACAGAATATATGGAAGCAGTAAACAAAACTTTATCTATTTTATGTTCTTTCAACGACCAAAATGAAATATGCCTTTCAGATAATACTTGAAGCTTGCATGCAAACGACAGTTGCAAATAAAGGTATCACCTCAGATATTTGTTGAGTTTGCATTTGAGCCTTCATTTAAGTAAATTCAACGACTTGATTCCGTCTAGTGGAGATGTTGTTAGATTCAAACCGATGATTTTTTGAAAAGGCAAACATTATTGCTTGCAAACTTGCGAATATCAATGGAAAAGGAAGGTTAAAGGAGCCGAAGATATTCACAAAGGCTCAAACATGCCAAACACTTATCAAACATTCAATTTCGTGGACACTAATTATCTACAAAAGTTATTTCAGAAAAGAGAAATCATTTGTTAAATCGTTTGCTTAGCAAAGAACTTAAAAAGCACGAGAAAAATGAAGAAGAAAGCTATGAAATGAATAAATTTGGATCCCGTTATTTGCAAAACAACAATATATTACGAACGAGGTTTAAGCTCATACGCAAGGGGACATCACAAAATGAAACGAAATAATCGTTGAGACATTAGTTCACTTTAAAAAATATCAACCTTAAAAAATATTATATGTTTAGAATATTGAGACATTTAGCAGTTTATAACATATTTGATAATCGGAGACTTAACCTCAACCTCATGATAAGCAACAACAAGAGAAACTTACAATACAATGGAGAAAGCGTTGGCTCCGCTTGTGTTCTTTTGTGACACCGAACGCTGTAGCTGTAAAAAAGAAAATCCAAGTTTAAAGTTCTGTCTGGGTAAATGTGCAATAAATGTACAAACGTTGCTTTAGTAGTATATGAGACAAGACTTGCGAAATGAAGGGAAAACTGAGGCAACTTCGATCGGTTTAGTTGCAATCTTGTAACCTGTATAGTATTAACTGAGGGTAGACTTTGTTGTTACAGCATCGGCAAAACCCTCAATACTTTTTGAGGTATTTAGGAACAGAGCAATAAGCGCAAATTAGAATAAAAAAATTAAATAAAAAGAAGCTTGCAACTTAGTGTAAAAAGTTTTGATCGCTTGTAGTCGCTGGCAACTCCCAACCGACACATGCTGTGATTACGAAACCGAACTTTAACCTCTTTCCAGACATATCTATGCTACAGAAGACACTTTAATATACTTATATGCATATTGTTATCACAAGATACACCCTGAAAGCTGAGGTACAACTACGTTAATATATTATTTGTGAGTAAATATATTTTTGAACAGTATCAAAACAGCCATCACAGTCTAACATATTTCATAAAACAGAGCACTAAACATAAAATAACTGGTCAAAACAACTTACAACGTAATAATGGAGAAAGTACTGGTCGCTTGTGGTAAATATATAACGGCGATGATAATAAACTAAACACTCTCAGACAGAGTTCGAGTGTCATAAAAAGGCCGGTTTAGTATTTTTGTAAACTCGTATACGAACGTAAAAATGGTCTTAAGCAGTAAACAAGCACAACATATGATTGGTCGATATAAAGTCACACGATACCCATCAATCAGTCTCAAACAAAAGGATTGACAACAGTCTCTTTTTCGTGCAACAATTTACGTCATCGAATTAATCAAATAGTTTGGAACAAGTTTAACATTCAAGCATTCCTATTTGCCAGACCAATAGATTGAAGAACAGTTTTTTTGCCTACAGAACATGTTAATAGAATTAACATTTGTTAGTTAAATCTCTCTTTTTTATTTTATACGATCTATTTAATATGCATCGAATTTAAAGCCCCAGTTGCAAATTTTATAGATAATTCAGCTGTCCGTCTTAAGCTGCAATATTATAATCTTAATAATGTTTTTAATAAAACTGTTGAAATTAAGACGTTGAACTTTGGATCTCGCCCCTTGTACTGTGAATCACGCCACACATTTAGGTCATTGTTTTGTAATGTGAATATGCGCAGTGCATCAGTTATTGGAACCCACAAGCTTCGTGGTTTAATCACACCATCAACCGACTACGTCACTGGCAGGAGTTATAAGTGCTCAGTGTATTGTTAATAAATAATGCTAACTCAGCACCTTTCAAATAACCTTGTTTCTCCTACCCTGCAAGTCACACCACTCACTGACGTCATCCATGAACTTCCTGTTTGCCTTTACTGCGAAGTAGTTATCACATTTGACAATTTTGTTTTCGTTGGAGAGTTAACCGTCTTTATTCGGTAACTGAGTCGCGTTCCAGGCATAACACAATAGCACGAGACGGATAAGCGGTATATTCAATTTCCGTCATCCCTTAGATTATTATAATAATTAAATTTTTCAATTCCAAGAGTGGCCGAATGTTAATGCTTCTTCCATTCGGATCAGATTATTGTTGCTATTGTTTACTATTATTGATGTAACTGTTATTAATAGCACCAAACAATTCGAATTTACTAGTGAAGATTCGTTATTTCGGGATTCGTTTTTTTACGCTAAAATCCCTTGATTTCACTTGATGAGCTCGATTTCGATGGTGGTGTACCAGGAAGTTTATGGGCATATAGCTCCGTATTGCAAGTTAAAAAGAAGAAATTATATTTTTAAATTTTTTGGTCCATAAATTGACAGTACAGGTTCGTATACGGCGTTTTAAATTCTTAGCAAAACCTGTCAAAGATTACCGGACTTCAACAGCGCCGAATCCTGCACTTGTTTCTCAGTGATTACAAAAAGATAACACAAATTTATTTTGTTTGACGCGTGTGCCTTTTGATTACATATTTTTTGCTTTTTATAGCTGACACGTTTGAAAAAGCTGGAAGTTGGTAGCGACAAATAAATATGGTAAGCGTAGTTCGTATGGGACCCCTAATTTTCAAATTACGTGTTCAAAATTGTTGTTACGAGTGCGGAAGCCTGACTCTTATTCCTAACAAATTTTTCAAATATTACCAAATTTTAAATGGGCCGTCGCGCTCGATAAATTTTTGCTTATGGTTAAAACACAATAACAGCGTTTGAGAGGTAATTTTGATTTCGGTCCTCGTACTCAGTGGTTAAAAATAGGAGTTCCATTACATTTGTTTGACGTATATATATTTTTATTGGTGCGGAAGAGTCAAATGTTATCACGATGATTTGTCTACACAATAAAAAATAATTTTTTTTGGTTAGCCAAGTGTGAAGGGCGCTTAATAGGATGGAAAATCAGTCTCAATCTGCCTGACGTTGTAATATCAGCTATCATTAATTTATTTTAATTTCCAATTATATGATTCGCGCTTGACCGATTGCTTATTCGTTTTATCTAACGTGGTGAAAATAAGAGTATGACGTGACGTTACGATGTAAGGGTTTTATTTTATAAAAGAAATTATCGCTTTGTGCCCTCCGTTAAATGCTGCCCGATAGCTTTCATTTAAACGGTCACATTTTGGGTTTCATCAGCTACACACTCAAAAGTTAGAACTATCTTGTACCGCATTATAAAAAACATTACTGGAGAGTACTGCAAAGTAGCTTTTATTTGAATGTTTTAAACGTTTAAACCACCTTGGACTAAGCATAGTAGTCAGCACTACTTTCATGATAATAATAACACTTTAGGATTTCGTCCAAAAAATTAAAAGCTAGAACCACATTATATAAATTAACACATGCATTGAAAAGGATTAAAGGTGATTTACAGTCCATACTGATCAGCCTCCGGGTTTGTTTTGATTTTCTGACACGTATGATTTTTTTCCGGCAGGGTGGTCATGAATCGGATGACTACAGGTTTTGTAACTTGGTACATAAGGTAAGAGAAGTAACTTGTATTTATACCGCCAATTTTAACCATCAGTTAAAACGTAAGCTTCAATTTTGTCTTGCAGAAGAGACTACGCTATGACATTGTATACAAAGAGAAAGTCATTGAACCTGGAAGATTGCTGTAATATTTACAATTACAAATCTTGCACGGATGACGTCAGTTTAACGTCACGTGACTCCCAGTAGGGGAGTCAGTAGTCTAAACATCTAAAAAACGTTTTGCCAGTATCTATCACCTCACTTGTTGATGACGTAAACTGTTTAATTGTTTGAGCTCTGGGTTTCATCGTATGAGTTTCGTTCCACTCATACTTTTTCCTTTTTTACTTTCAAGTTATTTTTATTGACAAATTAATTTAGCGCGTAAGCACATTTAGAGCATGTAAAATCGGCATCGTACCACTCGCTAAATTTGGAATGTGTTTACAAATTGATAGACAGCTTTCAAGATCATTGAATACATCACAAAATCGCTAATCTTAGAAGTCACTAGTTAAAATCAGTAAAGTTGGAAAAATCACAAGATTAAGTTTCCGCTAAAGTGTTATAAAAACTGTTATCCAGACATGAAAACATGGCATTTACTAAACGTGACGTCTTTCACAGCCGGCCACTATTAAGTCATCCAAAGAGCCATTGCTCTTTCTTCTTAATGAAATCAGACAGTAAAATGAAGGCTTTAGCTTCAGAAAAAACCGAATACGTTATTGATACCCCGAGCTTAACATTAAACAAGAAGGATGTTCAAGGCACCTCTTGTACGACATGTGTATGATTGGGAGGATCACACCTAAATAGCTGTCAAGGCGGTTGTAAGGTCGATTGAGCGCAGGACGTACAGGTTCTTTTGGTTGAGCGAGCGCTGGATTAACCGTACATTTAATCGCCATCTTAGATTGAAAATGTAAAGGGTCTTTTGGTTGAGTGAGCGCTGGATCGTATTTAGTCGCCACCTTGGGCCAAAATGGCGGTGGGACCACACTAAGGATTATTCCCCGCTACCTTGCCCAAACGCGCCTCAGCAACAGGCTAGGAGAATTTTACACAGGCAAACTAGTCTTTAAAATAAGGGGGACTTGACCTGAAAAACATTTGTCTGCCATTACGGTAGCACCATTAACAGCAAAAATGTACCCTGTTCTTTATGTGATATTGATGACCACGTGACCCAACAACCTCTCAACCATTTTCCATAATTATACATTCATTTGTCCTCTAAGACTGGATTAATGGATTAATCGTATTGTAATCCATGCACTGCGAGTATAGAATATAATTATACATACCAAACTGAACACTTAGTTGAAACGTGTTTTACAAAAAAAGAGTAATAACATTATTTTCCGGAGGCAGAGAGCAATAAAAAGTTTAAAAGTGGAATATTTCGTTTGGTTCAACCGAATTTCATCAGCCACAATAAAAATGTGAATGTTGAGAAGAATTATATCACGTTCATTAGGGCGTCGAGAGGGCTAAAAAAGTATCATAGATGTTGGTTTTCGTGATCGGATCTCAATTACTACGTTTGAACATGTTGCTTTCCGTCGCAAGAACTTTTGTTTTGGTGGAATCCACAGAGTGTCCCGTGAGCTGGCATTGTCCATGAACAGCTGGCAAATTCCTGGAGAGATGTTCCTTGATTCTAGTTTCTAATAAATGAGAAGTTTCTACTCTTTGTCATATTGTTGACAATGAATGCAGTATACTGTTCCGCACTGTTTAAGGTTTTCTGTTTTGTCCTAAACATGTACAAAATTGCGATCTTAGAGAATTGAAAGGCTTGTGGACGAGTGTGACCTTGTGTGATTAAACGGCTATTTGTAGGCGTTCCGAAATCATGCCTTTGATTTAGGCCGGTTACTGAGGCAGATCTTCCCCTCTTGTTGCGGGATTTTTCGGACTCTCTCAGTCGTGCCAGATTCAAAACACTCGTTCCATGCCTCCACGGCGACTTTTCCCGCCATCTTTATTCCTGTTCGCAGAGTCCTCGTGCCTGACTGCTGGTCTAGGGTAACGCAAGATTGCCGCCATCTTGGGATACTGAAAGGCGCGTGCGTATCTCATGCTGTTTGCGTTTGCGTTCGACATGTGAACGTCGCTTCCGTTTGCGTCACACAAGTAATCCAACCCTTACCTCGAAGAAGCAGAGTGTTAACTCAAGCTCTTCTATGTTGTAGGTGGTGGTGGTTATGAACAAGATACAACCCTTCTTAACATTCACATTTTTATTGTGGCTGATGAAGTTTGGTTGAACAGTATGAAATATTCAACTTGTAAACCTTTTGTTGACCTCTGAGTACAAGAACTTGTCTTATCGCTATTTTAAATCATGTTTCCGGAGGAAGAAAACAATATTTCGTTCATGAAATTATGAATATATGAAATTCATATATTTGAACTGCGGAAGGAAGAATTGAATGTAAAGAAGATCCTCGCAGTTATTAACGCAACTTCTGCAGTTGCGAAAAGAAAGCCTGAAAAAATCAGGCTTGCCGGGATTCGAACCCTGACCTCTGCGATACCGGTGCAGCGCTCTAGCCAATTGAGCTAACTAGCCAACTGGGAGCTGGTCATTAAATATACATTCAACATTTCGTTCGTTCGTTCGTTCGTTCGTTCGTTCGTTCGTTCGTTCGTTCTTTCTTTCTTCCTTTCTTTCTTTCTTTCTTTATATAGTCATAAGTACTAATAAGGCTTTGTTTTCCTTTGTTGTAAAGCCTCTTTAGTATGCTCTATATATACCTTACAGTGTATCAGCAAAAAACCGATCGAAAAAGAAGCCATTGCTTAACTTAGAACTATTCTCTTCATTTCGATATTATCAAAATTCAGTCATTTCTCTTAAACTACAAAAACAGGTGTTCATCTTTTGGCAACACCCATTGACCAGACTAAAGAGAAGTCCTTTCAAAGTGCCCCCCTCCCCCCCCAAAAGTGCTATTTCTTTTGCACTGTTGTATAATTTTGAGCCAATATTTTGTATTTTTTGTTAATATAGTAGCATATTCTAGCCTTCTAAAGAACGGTCACTCATGCGGGTTTCAAGTAATGCTTCAAGGCTTAAAAATATGTTTTTGCATTTTCTCTCATACTGATCTTAAAATAGGACCCTTTCAGCTTAATGTTTCAAAATATTTCGAGCTTTCAACGCAAAGCTATTGACTCCCCTTAGGGAGTCAGTATCAAATAAACAAAGTAGAAACACAAATACTAGAGCTTTCAGGGCTCACCCAATCGCGAGTCCCGTTTTTTAACAGTACAATTCAAGTAGTCGCTTTGATCAGACGATGCCATGTTATAGCCTCGTAACGGAATATGGTAATGGTTCATGAAAGGTGGTGTTGCCGTACTCGTCGGATGGAAATTAAATCCCCTTTGGTATCTTTCTAGAAAGAGTTTGGCTCACATGGTTGATAACCCGTACGTTGCCTCAGTCAGCGAAATACCTGATTTCCCTGCTATATTCAAAGATAGCCCACTTCAAATCCGTCTCAGATGCTGACTCGGTTGTGTTTTATAAAGGCCCCCGCAAACGAGGAAAAATTGTTGCACAATCATTGTTTCCCGGAATGTTTCTTGGCCTTGCCTCAAAAACCAAGAAACATTTTACTGGAAAGAGACGTTTTCGCATGTCCAATTTAGGAAATACAGCCTACACAACCACAGAATCCAGTCAACATTGTTTCCTCTGCGCGCAAACGGGGAAACCTTTGTGGCAGAAACAAATGTGTCTGAAAACAGTCAGAAACATTTTTTGTTTCCAGGAAACAAAAAATGTTTCCGCAACAAATGTTTCTTTCGCGCGTAAACGAGGACAGGTTGAGGGAAAGATGTTTCCTCAACGTTTCCGCAACAATGTGCTCCCGTTTGCGGCGGCCTTAAATCTGATGCCAATCTACAGCACCAGTAGAACAAGTTAGAACAGGCATTCCCTTGACTAGGAAAACGTACGAGTTATCGTCCGGGAGGATTACACTCTTTCAAGAAAGATAGGAGCCCGGGCGATTTAAATCCAGCGGCACCAACCACCCCACCATGGGCCGTTACACAGGCTAACAATTGGGGCCGGTTTGCAAGGGTATATAGTAGCACAGTTACCAAAACTAGTCTTCATATGACATCCTCGAGTTTCTGTTTTGTTTTGCTGGTGATTAAGAATCGTCTCACTAATATTTTATAATTTTTTTCCTTTAATGAGAATTTTAGGGGTAATGCAAAACTAATACAGATCTTACACGACGTTTGTACGTATAAATAATCAAATCTCAAAAACAGGATGGAATAATTTGGCACAGTTTGTCCTAAACATTAGGCTGAAAATCGTAACTAAACTCAACATAATTAATGAAATGTCAGCCAAATTTAATCAAGCAACCGTCATGTTTCATTTTGCTGACTTATAATCCAACAAAGTCTGCGAGTCGGTAATGTTTGACATTTCCTTAATTGTGAGCTGCATGCTTGGAAATAAAATAAAATAAAATATGAGGACCTAGCGTAGCCTAAATGGCGCGACTTAAAGTGACAGAATCACCTGAAGTAAGGTTCCTGAAGTAAGTAAGGTTCCTGAGATGTCAAAAAAATCAACTATCATGACCTACAATGTAGCGTGACAGAAGCACAAAAATAAGTAAGTCTTAGAGCGATGGAATTGTGTTAAGAAACATGACCTAGCGAAAGAGGATGGCGTGACTGGCATAACAAATACACGTAAAATAATCCATCTATCCTAGAGCAGAAGAGCGGTCAACATCAGCTATATAACATGCATGACCTGGCATGAGACAATAACCTAAAGCGGTATATGTGTCCTAGAGTAAAATAATCCTAAGAAATGCATGTAGTTGGCCTTCAAATAGCGTTAACTAGCGCGGAAGAATCACCTGAGATAGCGAGACATATTATATCCTGATATAATATAGCGTTAAAGGTATCTATAGAACAATCCGAAACTTCGTATCCTAGGGTAGCAAAATCGTCCAAAATAGCGTTGCTAGAGTGACAGAATCATCTTGTAAAGCAAGACCAGGCCACATAATTAAGATCACGATGTCACTTAACTAAGATCAATTTAAGTAGTAACCTATTTACACCACAAAAACTCACGATGCTGTACTGGAAAAGGGAAAATTTAGATCGTTTTTTTTCTTCTCCCCTAGCAGCTTTTCAGAGCTTGATTTCTAGTTTGTAACTATTATGCTAAAATTGTTCACAGTTTGCAGGTTTTACAACTTTCCACCAGCTGAAAGGATATAAGTACTTCATAATCTCTATTCCACCTCTCGGAGCAGAAATGTTGAAAAAACCAAATCTGACCTTAGGCAGTGGTTGCTTTACAAGTACGGCAGGAAAAGAGTTATAAACTCGATAATTGATGTAAAATATCCAGGTTTCGTACCCAGCTAGTGTCATAACGCCTCCATGGTTGTAAAAAATGAACACCTCGCCTTTTTCTCCATTTTCACTATTTTGGTCAACTAGCATCAGGTTACCGCTCCTTAGCGACTTATCTGTCACTTTCAACCCAGCTGAAGTAAATCTTGCTTTGAATTCCTCGAAAGGCACTTTGCTGAAGTTTCCATCATCACCATTGATGCCGATGTCGACGTCATAATCCCATGGGAGAGGGCCAGGAATTCCACGCAGGGGACCCCAAAGAGAGCCGTACATCAACCAGTGCTCAATCCCCATGCTGTCTAATATTAAATGCATTTTATGGGCCAATTTGACAAGAGAGGTTCTCGGTTTGTTGGAGTCGAAACACGGTGGGGTTGTTTTCCACACTTTGTTACCCGTGTACGGTGCGAAACTCACGAAACTTAGTCCGACGTACATTAAAACGAAGGCCACGAAGACAACGACCGTGAGCTTTAGGCGACGTCTGCTGTTTGTTGGACAAATTCCACACTGCACGCCTGCCATGGTCATTACTGTTACTTGTTATTTCCTTGAAGAAAAGACGTTTAGTTACGTTATGAAACCTCGAGCAGAATGCTTCAACCTCATCGATCATTTACAGTTAATTATTTACCGAAGCAACAGATGATACAGATCAATACGCCTTGAAAATCCAGGAGTAAAAAAAGCACTTGTCGAATTCGACTTTCACAAAACTAGCTTTTCATACTTTTGATTTTTATGTCTTAGGACAAAGTTTGTATTCTTACCAGAATAACATTGTCAACTTTGAAAAAAAAAAAGAAATGTAAAATGATAACAACATAAATGACAGTCGAGGTGTGCTCAAGACATTACTTCCAAAACCAGAATGAAAGTGTAAAATGCAGTTGAAAGTGAAAATGGAGCCGCAAGAAATGCTCAAGACTGCTGCTGAAAAAATAAATACAGCTGAAAATGTAAAATGTGAAATACAGTGAAAATGAAAATTGCAGTTGAAAATGGAGTTCAATGTATAAAATGGAATTGAAAATGGTAAATGCAATTAAAGACGTAAAATGCAATTGAAAAAGTAAAGCGTAGTTAAAGATATTCTAATGTCTTGAAATCTGAGAAGAAGTTGAAATTGTGAAATGCAAATGAAAACGTAAAATGCAGTTGAAGACGTGAAATGCAGTTAAAACACAGTTGAAGAGGTAAAATGAAGTTGAGAATGTGAAACAGCTGAAAATGCGGTGGAGATGTAAAACGCAAAGGAAAACAATTGAAAATAGCTGTAAAATGCAATTGAAAATGTAAAATGCAGTTGAAGATGTAAAATGAAGCTGTAAATTGTAATTGAAGATGAAAAGTGTAGTTGCAAAGATAAATGCAATCGAAAATGTCAGATGCCGTTTAAGATGTAAAATGCAGTAAAAGATGTAAAATACAGTTTAAAGGTGAAATACAGTTAGGCAAAGATGTAAAATGCAGTTGAAAAACGTAAAATCCACTCGAAAATGTTAAATTCAGTAGGAAATATAAAATGAAGTTGAAGAATCTAAAAGACGGTTGAAAGTGTAAAGCGCAGCTAGAAAGGAAAATGGAGTTTAAGTTAGTTGTAAAATGAATTCGAAAGGTAAATTCGATTGGGCAGTCATGTAAACTGCAGTTGAAAATGAAAATTGAAGTTGAAAACAGTGAAATGATTTTGGGCAAATGTTAAGAATGCATTTAAAATGTGAAATGCTGTTGACGCCAATGCAATATTATTACTAAAGTGGGGTATTTTAATGAGTAAGGAACATAAGCTATAACTGAAATAAAATAGCACAAGAAACATTCATTTTGAGTTGAGTTCCAGTTTAGTAAAAGAAGAAGTTAGTAGCAAAGATTAAGCGCTGATTCCAGCACTAATGCTCTAAGGGTTGCAAATTTAGCGTCATCAATGTTAGAGTTAGGGTTAGAGTTAGACGTTACAACATTAACCAACATATTCTTAGAATTAAAACGACGTTTTTGAGTTTACAAGACATGTTTCGACAGTAACCTCTGTCATCTTCGGTTAATACAAAGATCGTTTCATTTGAATTTATAGGAAACCTTAATACAAAGTGTGTAGTGACAACTATAAACTTGCTAAACTGAAGGAAATGCGGTTAAACGTGCAGCAAACCGCAAAAACAAGTTAAGTAACCAAGAAAAAACGCTAGAAAGAAAGCGACAGATTAACATGATGCAATTGTTGATTCAAAACAGGCTTCTCCCAGCAGATGAACATGGCCTCTTTAAGTCTAATTTGAGATTTTGTGGTGTCTGCATGTGTCAAGAATAGTAAAGGAAACCTCAAGACATGACAAGAGACACAGCTCAGAGGATTAGAGATGTTTTTAGATATGAGAGTTCCTGTCCGAAAAAAGATGCTCACGAGCATGTGCATTACAGCTTGCACAAACAAACTCTCAGACAACCACTACACCCATTGTATTACCGTTTCTTATAAATTCCAATGTGACGAGGTTTGTATCAACTAAAGATGACAAAGGTTACTGTAGAGATATGTCTTGTAAGCTTAAAAACGTCATTTTAATTCTAAGAATTGTTGTCGGTCTGCTTCTTTCAACTGACCATTTGGAAACCAAGATATGAATTAAATTAAATAAGTTAACATTCTGTGACACGAAATCTCTTCAGGTTTTGAGTAAAAATCATAGCATTTATCAGCAGACAACATGAAGAGCAAAGCACTTCAAGATACTACAAATGAAATCGCTTTAGTTGGTTTAATTGAAAAGGTTTTTAATGTATTTTTGGGCCTTTGTCAATTTTGTTTGGAAAGAGAATCATTTGGTGGGTAAAACAAGAATGTAAGTTTAAAATTCAAATCAATACGAGTTTGATTAATTCAGAAAAAAATGCATTTAAATAACAGATCAGGACATTGCGTTTACCTTAAACAGCATTAACAAATAACTGACAAGGGAAGAATACGAACAAAACGTGAACACAGCATCTATAAAAGCGGTAAACAAACTGGATCTATTTTATGTTCTTTCAACGACCAAAATAAAATGTGCCTTTCAGATAGTGCTTGAAGCTTGCGTGCCATCGGACGTTGCAAATCTAGCAAGGTTTCACCTCAGACATTTGTTGAGTTCACATTTAATTTGAGTCTTCAGTTAAGTAAATACGACTTGATTCCTTTTTATGGAGATGTTGGTAGATTCAAACTGATGATGCTAAAAAAACAGACGAACAAGTTTGCTAATCGCCAATATCAACAGAAAGCGAATGATAAGAGAGACGAAAGTATTCACAAAGGCCCAAACATTACATACAGTTATCAATTAACCAATATCGTACGCACAAATTATGTTCAAAAGTTAACCCAGAAAAGACGAATCGTTTGCTAAATCGTTTGTTAAGTGAAGAACGTAAACACGAGAGCACGAAAGAAAAGGAAAGAATTAGGACCTAAGAAATGAACAAACTTAGATTACGTTCTTTGCAAGGTAAAAATATATGACAAACGAGGCTTGAGCTCATACGCAAGGGGACTTCACAAAATGAAACGAAATCATTATTAAGACATTAGTTCATTTAAGAAAATATTTGCCTTAAAATGTTACATGTTATAATCTCATAATAAGGACTCGATAAGCAGCAACAAGTGAAACTTACAATACAATGAAGAAAGCGTTGGCCCCGCTTGTGTCCTTTTGTGACACCGGAAGCTGTAACATAGCTGAAAATAAAAAAAAGAATATTAAAAAAAAAAAAGAAAACCTAAGTTTTAAGATCTGTCTAGGACAGATGCACAATAAATGTATCAACGATACTTTAATAGTATACGAAACAAAACACGCGAAATGAAGGGAAAAAATGAGGTAACATCGATCGGTTTAGTTGCAATCTTGTAACCAATAGCAGCGGAGAGTAGACTTTGTAATTACAGTATCCGCAAAACACTCAATACTTTTTGCAACATTTAGTACCAGAGCACTAAATGCATGCAAAATAAATTAAAACATAAAAATATAAATAAAAATTAGGTTGCAACTTAGTAAAGAAAGTGTTGATCGCTTGTAGTCGCTGACAACTCCCAACCAACACATGTCGTGCTAATGTAGTGGAACTTTATTCTGTTTCCAAAGTTATCGATGCAACAGGAGTCACATACTTATATGAACGTTGTTATCACAAAATACACCCCTCAAAGTTGAGGTATAGCATGCTTATTATATAATTTGCGAGTGAATTTATTTTTTGAAAAGTATCAAAACAGCCGTCACAGTCTAACACACTTTATAAACAAATCACTTAATATAAAATAACTGATCAAAACAACTTACGTACAACTTAATAATGGCGAAAGTGCCGGTCGCTTGTGGTAAGTATATGACGAACGAGGCGATGATAATAAACTAAACACTCCCAGAAATAGCTCGACAGTGTCATAAAAAGGCGGTTTTAGAATTTTTGGAAACTCGTATACGAACGTAAAAATGGTCTTAAGCAGTAAACAAGCACACCATATGATTGGTCGATATAAAGTCACCCGATATCCATTAATCAGTCTCAAACAAAAGGATTGACAACAGTCTCTTTTTCGTGCACAAATTTACGTCATCGAATTGATCAACTAGTTTGGAACAAGTTTAACATTCAAGTATTCCTGTTTGCAAGACCAATAGATTGAAGAACAGTTTTTGCCTAAAGTACCTGTCAATAGAATTAACATTTGTTAGTTCAATCTCTCTTTTTTTACTTTATATGACCTATTTTATATGCATCGAATCTTAAGAGTTATGCTTTTCAGCCCCAGTTGTAAATTTTATGCACAATTCAGTTGTCCGTTCCTAGCTGCAATAGTATAATCCTAAAAAATCATCTACCGATCTCTAGTTTAATTAATTAAACTGTCGAAATTAAGACGTTGAACTTTGGATCCTTGCTCCTTGTACTGTGAATCACGCCACACATTTTCGTTATTCTTGTGTAATGCGAGTATGCGCAGTCCATCGGTTATTGAAAACCCAGACCATTAACCGGCTGACGTCACTGACCGGAGTTATAAGTGCTCAGTGTATTGTTAATGAATAGTGCTAACTCAGCACCTCTCAAATAACCTTGTTTCTCTTACCCTGCAAGTCACGCCACTCACTGACGTCATCCGTGAACTTCCTGGTTGAAAGCCTGTCAGCAATTGTCAAATTTTAGTTATTACCAAAATTTTTTGGCCCATAAATTCACAGTACAGGTTCGTACGGCGTTTTAAATTCTTAGCAAAACTTGTCAAAGATTTCCATTCTTCAAAATCGCCGTCATACTGCACTCGTTTTGCAGTGGTTCCAAAAAGATATTTCAATTTTATTTTGTTTGACGTGTGTGCCTTTTGATTATATGTTTTTGTTTTTTAAGAGCGGACACGTTTGACAAAGCTGAAAGTTGGTAGCGACAAATAAATATGGTCAGCATTATTCGAATAGGCCCCCTAATTTTCAAATTTCATGTTCAAAATCGTCGTTTACGAATTCAACGCCTCTCTTATTCCTACCAAGTTTGTCAAAGATTACCAAATTTCAAACGGGCCGTCGCGCTCGATAAATTTCTGCTTATGTTCAAAATACACAACGACGCTTATGAGGTAATTTTGATTTCAGTGGTTAAAAATAGGCGATCCATTACATTTATTTAACGTATGTGTACTTTTTATTGGTGCGGAAACTTAAATTTGGTATAGTCAAATGTTATCACGATGTTTGGTCTGCACAATTAAAGACAAATATATTTAGTTAGCCAAGTGGGAAGGGGACTTAAGGTGGCAAATTAGGCAAAAACTGCCTGATGTTGTAACATCAGCTTTCATCTATTTATTCGTATAATTCCAATTACCGGCATATAACTCGCGCTTGACCGGTTGCTTATTCGTCCCAACCAAGGTGGCGAAAATAAGTGTATGACATGGACGTAACTATCTAAGGGTTTTGTTTTATAAAAGAAATAGCAATTATCGCTTTGTGCCCTCTGTTAAATGTTTCCCGATCGCTTTCATTTAAACGGTCACATTTTATTTTATTTGAATGTTTTTTGAAAGTTTAAACCACCTTATCCTAGGCATGCAGTAGTCTTAATATCTTTCTTTATAACAATAACGCTTAAGGAATTCTTCCAAAAAATTAAAAACTAGAAGCACGTTATATAAATTAACACAAGCACTGAAAGGCATTGAAGGTGATTTACAGTCCATAATGATCAGCCGCCGCGGTTGTTTTGATTTTCTGATGCGCATGATTTTTTTTTCCAGCAAGGAGGTCATGAATCGGATGACTAGAGGTTTTGCAACTTGGTGCATAAGGTAAGAGAAGTAACCTGTACTTATACCACCAGTTTTAACCATCGGTTAAAACGGAATCTTTAATTTTTTCTTGCAGAAGCGACCACGTTCTGACATTGTGTACCAAGAGAAAGGTAAGTGAACCTGGAAGTTAGGTGTTATATAACTACAAATACTGCACGGCCAACGTCAGTGTAACGTCATGAGTATTGTGTGACTCGCATTATAAGAGAGCCAATAGTCTATACTGATTGAAATAACGTCTTGCCAGTATCTATCAACCCACTTGTTGATCCCGTTAACTGATTAAATGTTTGAGCGCTGGGTTTCATCGTATGAGTTTTGTTGACTAATCATGCTTTTTCCTAGTTTACTCTCAAGTTATTATTTTTATCGACAATTAATTTAGCGCGTAAGCACGTTTAGAGCACGTACTGAAATCGGCATTGTAGAACTTGCTAAATTTGAAAATGTGTTTACAAATTGATAGACAGTTGAATACACCTCAAAATCATTAATTTTAGAAGTCACTAGTTAAAATCAGTAGAGTTTGAAAAATCAAAAAATTAAGTTGTGGCTAAAATATTATAAAAACATGTAAACATGGCATATACTAAACGTTTTGTCTTTCACTCCTCTATTAAGTCATCCAAAGAGCGATTTCTCTTTCTTCTTAATGAAGTCAGACAGTAAAATGCAGGCCTTAGCTTCAGAAAAATCGAATACGTTATTGATTCCCCAAGCTTAACTTAAAGCAAGAAGGATGTTTAAGGCACCTCTTGTACTAAATGGTGTGTAATTGGGAGGATCACACCTGTATAGCTGAGGCGTTTTGAAGGTCGAGTGAGCGCAGGACGCACAGGTTCTTTTGGTTGAGCGAGCGCTAGATTAATCGTGCATTTAGTCGCCATCTTGGATTTAAAAATGTAAAGGGTCTTTTGGTTGAGCTAACGCTGGATCGTATTTAGTCGCCACCTTGGGCCAAAATGGGGGTGGGAACACACAAAGGATTATTTCCTGCTCGCTTGCCCAAACGCGCCTGAGCAACAGGTTAGGGAGAATTTTCCACAGGCAAACTACTACTCTTTAAAATAAGGGGGACTTGACTTGTAAAAACATTTGTCTGCCGTTACGGTAGCACCATTAACGGCAAAAATATACCCCGTTCTATACATGATGTGGTTAACAACTTAATACGATAACAACCGCTAACTTAAAATATAAGTATAAGCAAGAGATTAAACAACAAACAGAGAAACAAACAACAAATCTCTTGGTTATACTTATATTTTAAGTAAGCGGGATGTTTTTCGGAGTTGTTATCGTATTATATTTTCTTCATTTGTCGGCGGGTAAAGGTTTAACCACTTCTCGACCTTTTCCCTCTAAGACTAGGTTAATGGTTTTGTAATCCATGCACTGCGAGTATAGAATAACGGATTTATGTTGTCCAGAACTCCTTTCTTGTAATTTTGGGCCTGCTTTGAATTTACTTGTGGTTTTTTTTAAACTTCCGAATGTTATTCCGTCGTGAGAAAATGTGACTCTGGTAATGACTTCTGCTCAGGTTGTCGAAATTCTAAGTTTAAGCATTTAAACTGTTGTTAATGTTCTCTGTGGTTTATGTCAAACCCATAACTCATTTGTCACTGGCTCTGTTATCTCAAGGTTTCAGTTATTGGGCAATAGTCTGGGGGCAATGTCTAACCGGAAGTAGTTATTTTGTTACCCTCTAAACCTGTATGACAAAGCTCCCAGTATTTTTCCCCTCACGCTTCCATGTGATCTCGGCATGCAATCACCAGTTAGTAAAATCCCCTTGTCTTGTGACCCTGTCTCAGTTGTAAGCTACTCTTCAAGCTAGGTTGTTCTTTGCTTTTTGTGGCGCGCGTTTTCTCAGCTATTGACCATGCCTAAACAACGCAGATCTCGTGGCAACAGTTCCACAACAACCGCCAAGCAAACCGGACGCGGCCGTTCTACTTCTGGTGCCGTTCCATCACAACCGTTGACCAACAATCTCTCTGTAAACTACACAGCCATGCCAACGGAGACACTTCGCGTTATGCTGTCCCAACGGCACCTCAGCCAAACCGGTTCACGCCTTGCCCTCATCGCCCGACTACAAGAGAGCGACTCTCAGGGCAATATTCCTGCTACTTCTGCGCCACCAGTTTCCGATCAGTTGTCGGCTATGATAACTTCCATTGTGGACGCCAGGCTGGCAATCCTCCACCCAAGATCCGAGCCCGAGCCGGACTCGGCGCAAGCACTGCCAAGCACCGAAAGCCTCGTCCCAGTTCCCACCGACCAAGTATTAGAACCCACTCCTCCTCCAACGCAGTTATTTAATGGCGGACAAGATGGCGGACACAATCGTGCCAATGGTGCTCACTCTTCAATCGACCTCGGCGATCCGGAAGACGTGGCCTCCATCCACTCCAGCTACAGGCTGCCCTCGCTGGCTAGTCACCTTTCAAATCATCAGATATCAGCCATCACGAACGGTGAGTACGTGGACCTTGCTAGTCTACTCCCATTTTCCTCCCTGCTACGCGATCGTGTAAACTCGAACCTCAAGCTTCAGGTGGGAAACGAGGGCCTCACCATACCCCTGCCTTCCCCTGCCCAACGCCCCAAAATTAACAGCATCAATCGTTGGCTCGATGCCTTCGCTATATACTCTTCGGTGATCCTTTCTTCTTACCCTTCCCGTGGGGCGGACTTGTTTTCATACCAGCAGCTGATCCGTGAGTCAGCGAGGAAATTCCCGGGAATGGCTTGGTATGTGTACGATGTTGAGTTCAGGCGCCGGGCTTCCCACAACCTCTCAAAGAAATGGGGGGAACGGGATGTTCAGTTGTATTTAGATACATTCACTGGTCTCCCAAAGGCTATTATCTGTAAATCTTGTAGCAGTTCAGACCATTTCACCGATTCCTGCCCCCTTTCCCCCAGGTCCAAGGATTCCCAGGGGCCAAACCGAGCGGAATTATGCTACAATTTCAACAAAGGGGTCCCTTGTGCTCGCACTCCCTGCCTCTACAGGCACCAATGCAATAAACCTGGATGCACTGCAGCCCACTCAGGAAAGGACCACGATGACCTGTCTCCCTCAGGATCTCAGCCAAAGCCAACTAGCCGCTCTAGCCATTCTTCCCGAAGCCGCACCTGATTACTTGTCAAGGTTATCCCCCTCTACTCCTATCAACATCCCAAAACTTTCTTCCTACTTGTGTGATCACCCTGATCCGGTGGCGGTTCACACTCTCCTTACGGGTCTTTCTCAAGGTTTCAAAATTGGTTACCAGGGTCCCCGTATCCCCAAAGAATACTCTAACCTCCGTTCTGCTAAGGACAACCCCTCTATCATCAGTAAAAATATTCTGAAAGAGGTTCAACTGGGCCACACTGCTGGCCCTTTCACTTCCCCTCCCTTCTCCAACCTGCAGGTTTATCCTATCGGGGTCATTCCAAAGAAACACTCCTCTGACTGGCGTACTATTTTTCACCTTTCATATCCCAAACACCACCCCACAAGTGTCAATGCTCATATTAGCCCGGATGAGTATTCACTGCACTATATAACTGTTGACAATGCCATCTCAATCATCCAGAAACTTGGTCAAGGGTGTTTTATGTCTAAGGTGGACATAAAGTCTGCCTTTCGCAATATCCCGGTCCATCCGTCTGACTGGGAACTCCTAGGCATGAAATGGAATGGCCTGTACTACTTCGACACTGTCCTCCCCTTCGGCTTGCGGAGCGCGCCTTTCCTTTTTGACCAATTTTCCTGCATGATTGAGTGGATCATTAAGGCTAAATTAGGTATCCCTGATGTGATCCACATCCTGGATGACTTCTTTTTTGTTACCAAGCCCCCACGGTCAAACTGCCTCACTGCCCTCTGCAACATTCTGTGTTTGTTCACAGAGCTTGATGTCCCTATTGCTCCAGGCAAAACCTTTGCCCCCACCACCTGCCTGGAGTTTATGGGTATTCTCCTGGATTCCAACAAAATGGAAGCCCGCCTCCCCCTGGACAAGCTAACTAGGGCTAAAGACGCCCTGCAGCAGTGGTCTAATAGGAAATCTGCTACCCTCAAGGAACTTCAGTCCTTGATTGGTACACTCCAATTTGCGTGCAGGGCTGTCATTCCTGGACGAGCTTTCCTGCAGCGGATTATTAGTTTAACAAAGGGCATTTCTAACTCTAGGTGGCATGTCAGGCTTAACGCAGAATTCCGCAAGGACATTTCCATGTGGCTGACCTTTCTTGACCACTGGAATGGAGCTAGTTTTTTCTTGGGGGATACAGTTCTCTCCTCCTCAGACCTCCAGCTATTTACCGATGCCTCTGGGTCTCTAGGTTATGGTGGGTACCTCAATGGCCAATGGTTTCAAAGCCGTTGGCTTCCCCAACACTGCATCAACCCTGCCACGGGGATCAGCATTGACTGGCAGGAACTTTTTGCTATATATATTGCCTGCTTTATTTGGGGTTCCCAGTGGTCTGGTAAACGTATTTGCATTTGGTGCGACAACCTACCCGTTGTTGCAATCATTAACTCCAAACGTTCCAAATCACCCAGGGTCATGGATTTGGTCCGGGCTATTACCATACTGACCTTAGTACATAATTTTACCTTCACTGCCAAACATATCCCAGGGCTGGACAACTCTATTGCTGACTCTCTCTCCCGTTTTCAGATGGACCGCTTCCACCTTCTGGCTCCCAACGCCTCACCCACTCCCTGCACCATCCCTCCATCAGCAATGGCCATTTAACAGCATCAGTCTACCACTATTTTGGTGCCTCACTGGCCCCTAATACCCAACGGTCATACGGTGTGGGCAAGAATCATTTTATTAGTTTTTGTCTGATGCACGATTTAATCAGTCCCTCTACCCCGCTTCTCCCTGCGTCTGAAATCACTTTAATCTATTTTGCTGCTCACCTAGCAAAAACAATTTCCTACACTTCCATTAAACTTTACCTGGTTGGGGTTCAAGATCTCCATAGGCAACTTAACTTTCCCTTAAAATTGCACAAAATGTATCGCCTTCAAAAGGTCCTCACTGGTATTAAGCGGTCCCAAAACCCTAAAAAATTAAGTCGCTATCCCATAACTATTCAAATTTTGTCATCCATTTTCAATTACTTCCAGCCTTCCCTATCTTGTAATGTGGACCACATAATGTTATGGGCTGCCTTCACTTTAGCCTTTTTCGGTTTTCTCCGTTCAAGTGAATTCACTTGCAATGGTACCCCTTTTAACCCCACTGTTCATCTTTGTACCAGGGACATCACCTTTATCCCCAACATAGAATCTCCTGATCACATGCTAGTCACCATTAAGCAATCCAAAACTGACCCTTTTCGTAAAGGCTGTACCTTGACTATAGCAAGGTCCACCACCTCTATCTGTTCCGTGATGGCTATGAGAGACTACCTGCTTCAACGTAAACCAGCAGCTACAGGCCCTTTGTTTACCTTCGCCAATGGCAAGTGGCTATCACGTGCCTCTCTTACCAAGGAACTCCGTTCTACACTGCAACATTGTGGTTTGCCTGCTGAACACTACTTTACACACAGCTTCCGTATTGGTGCAGCCACCACTGCAGCAGCAGCAGGTATTCCTTCCTGGCTTATCAAGGTTTTGGGCCGCTGGAGCTCAGACTGTTATGAACGCTATGTAAGAACCCCTCAAGAAATGCTTCTAGCTGTCTCTAAGAAATTAGTAACAGACCATTCTATAACTGTAATTTAGGCCTATTGTATGGTTAACCCTTGCAGCCCCACCGTCAAAGTTCAACCCTTTAAGCCCTGATATTAAAAATGCATATTCTCATTACTGATCTCCATACATTTCTTATGGAACTAGTAAGGAGAATTTGTCTAAGTATCAAGACATCTTATCCCCAGTGATCACCTCCTCTATTCCTGTCACTTGAATGTTCAAACAAGTAGTGATCATGTAAAGAGAAATTTCATTCTCATCAGAGCTTAGGGCTTAAAGGGTTAAACCTCCTTATGAACCTCCTTCCACTGTGATGTACTCGTGGGAGATGATGTTCATCCCTCCTTTCTCTTTCATTTTTATTGGCACATGTCCTGCCTATCTACCAGCTCTTTTCAAACAGGGACCGGTTTTAAGTCCTTTTCACAGCTGGGGCTCAAAGGGTTGATTACTCACAGTAGTTAAGCATTCTAGTGATTTCTTATCTACTTACTTGTTTAGATAATTAATTGATTAAAATGTATTTATTCCTTATACCGAACCTACTGCACAGCCATATGTAGGTCTGTTTTTTCTCCTTCTTCTTACTGTGGGGTGATTGTATTCCCCCACTTCTCGATCAGGCTAGCAGTGGGCTCACACAATCGTGGCAGGGAAGTGCACCCTAGGCTGCACTTTTCCCACAGTAAGTGCTATAGCCACCCTGGGAAATAGGTCCGGATCTCTTCCAGGATGGTACCATCGTACCATCTGACCTATTGTCCTCCCAGAAGGGCACCCCTCTTCTGGTCCATCCTATGTTACACCCTAACATGGGTTCCCCTAGAGACGCCGCTACTCTAGGGGAGATAGGCTCTGCCTTTCCTGCCACCCAAGGTTTGCCACAATAATCAATGTTTCTCATTGTTTTCCTGTGTCCACCCAGCATGGGGGGTAAAGTCCAATATCCCCCCCCCCTGTAGTGCAACCAAGGGATTTTAATCATAGCTGCGAGCATCATCAAAATCCGCCTCTATGTTTTTGGTGTGTATTCCTTACAGTACAAACCGCAGGGACTCATTAAAGTCAGTCAATGTCACCTCAAACAGTCCTTCTCAGGACTACACTCACCCGGACGATCGTATATTACCGACTTATGATATGACTCCTGGGTTTAAACCATTTACAGTGATACGAAAACGTTGGAGATCTTAGAGTTGAAATGTGTTTCTCCAACTTCCCGCTATTTTTCTCGATAATTTGCCAAGTAATGTACGGCAGCTTTCATGCTCCTTAACTTGCCGAGATGTTGCTTCTGAAGACCACAATGAATATTATGCTTGGTACGTCTAAATTGCGAACTTAGTTGTCTTAAGCTTAGGTTTCAAAAACTTCTCCCCTCCAGAATCTGCATTTGTGTCTTTTAAGTGTGACCAAAAATGTCCCTGTTTGCTTCATGATTTCTTCTCAGCGAATTGTTTTGCTTGCCCTATAACTCGTGAAAGTAGCTCAGTTTGGAGGTTAACTATAAGTCGTATTGACAGCTAGAGAGAAAACGTTTGTCTTAATTAACCTTCATAAAGAATTACCACAGTTAATGTACACAAGAAGAAAGATTACTTCCGTTACGTCAGTTCCGTTGCCAGTTTAGCACACGCGTAACCTTTCCATACAAGCTGAAGCTTGCTGACCTTTCAAAAGACCATATAGCAAACTGTTGCAATAGTTGAGCCTGATAGGGACGAAAGTATGAATCAAAGTCTCAGAGCAACTCCTCGATCGATACTTTCTCAGCCTAGTCCCAAGCCATTCTCTACTCGGTCAAACCTGGACCGGAGCCGTGACGTCACCAAGAGAGACTCACCGAGAATGCCTATCAAATATTGCCAACACTGAAATACTTAACCCCATTTTGCCTGAGCTTTTATTGAGTTTCTGAGCCTGAAGCGGGGCACAAAGTGCCCCCGCGCCCCCTACTCCCTATAGATGTCAAAAAGTAGTCACAGTCTTGTGATGAAACTTGGCACGCTTTTAGCACGACATTAGCTTAACAGATTGGGTTCATGACGTGTCCATCTTGACGTGTCATGACGTCACAATGACGTCACAAACCAGCCATTTTGAATTTTGAGGCTGCTATCTTGAATCCCGCGCGTGCAGTCACACTTGTCAACGGAGTTGACAAGTGTGTGTCGTTATTGTCAACTGAGTTGACAATGATGAGCAAAAGAAAGTAAAGGATTGTCTTCTTCTTACAAACCTAGGGGAAAAAACTGAAAAGGACTGTAAAAAGACAAAAAAGAGCCACTCTTGAGTAGACGGTTGCTATGGAAACGTCAATCGTCATAGACACATCATTGACACAGGAAAATCTTCTCCGATAAAATTCAGGAGAACTCACGATATTTGGTGATTATCCGTCTAGCCATTTAAAAGTGATAATTCGTTTGAGTCAGCGCGGGCACAATGCGTCCCCCCTTAGTTTAATTAGGGTTAACACTAAAATATTGAGAGATCTTGTATTAAAATCGGTCATGACATTTCACGTCGCTACACAAAGGATGCGTAGAAAGCTCTACATCGCACTCGAACTCCCAGTCCAAGTCTACAAAAATTATAACCATAACGAAGTGTGAACAAGAAAGGAATTCGAACGGGGCAACGACGAGCAAAGTAATACAACTAAAAACGTTACGCCACAAAGTTAGAACCTACCGTCGTTTATAGACACTTCCGTGGTTGGATTCTATCCCATCGGTGAGCAGCTTTTGCAAAATATTAGGCGTTGAAACTGGTAAAATCTAACCAGGGGTTTTTTCGTGCTAAAATCAGGGGTATTTGGCAATATTTGCTAACTGTAGGGGTTCTCTCGCCCACCCCTTCCCAGACTTAACAGATTGGGTTCATGACGTGTCCATCTTGACGTGTCATGACGTCACAATGACGTCACAAACCAGCCATTTTGAATTTTGAGGCTGCCATCTTGA